>JAUYWI010115594.1:0-10627 GCA_034780595.1 Parotoplana pacifica
GAGGAAAACCAAGAAAGGGGATGTTAGAAGAATTCAAACCAAACACCTATAGAGAATTGAAGGACCGGGTAGCAAACAGAGAAGGATGGAGAAAGTGGATGCCATAGAATTGAACCTGCCTAATAACTAATTCGGCAGAACAGTATAGATAGAATGACTTTCTAAATAATTTTAGTGGATTCTGATTGAATTCAGTCACTAAAATAGAATTTTTTAAATTCCACTTTTTATGTATTGTTTGGGCCGGGCCTGATCCTAAATTCAGTGGCCCTCAATTTCCGAATTTGGGTAGAGCTAGGATATTTTTACTTCGCACACTAATAAAGTATCGGATAAGTAGTCTTTATGTCAAATTTGAAGATATTCCAATGAATTATTCTCAGTTTGAGTAAATCAAATGTCTAATTATAGGATTCTCAAGTGGCCAAATGTCGACCCAAAAAATCAAAACTTCTTAAAACAATTTTACGGATGTTTCGCATGTAGTTTAACACATTTCTCCAGGCTTTAAAGAATCAATTTATAATTTTTTTCTATAACAAAATTTTATTTTTGGATTTGTGTTACTGAGTACCTAATGTACACACCAAATTTGAAACAAAACTGACAAACTTTAATTTTGGACCTGATGATGTCATGGGCCCTCTTATCAATTTTTTTCAAAAGCAATTCTGTCAATTAATCTTTCCAAGGTACCTTTGTACCAAATTTCAGTCTTAAAAATAAGATAATAAGACATTTTGATTCATAAAACCTATTTATTTCTGAGAGATAACTTTCTCAGTATGCTAGAGGCCCTAATTGAAAAATTAAGTATCCACATTTTTTATACATTGCGTTACATAAGTACCTTCATAATTATGAATCCCCAATTTGAGGAAGTTAGGATAATATCATTGGATTTTAGAGCTATTTAAATGATACCAGCTGAATGTATTGATTTTTATCCAAAAAGTTGATAATCAATACTTAAATTTTAAAAATATAAGGATTAGTATTACTGAGTTTCTACGGGACCTACACTCAATATTTGCAGTTTAATATCTATGGTTGACAATTTACTCAAAATCTTTTGATGATTTTACAATGTACCTGTGTTTCAAAGTTTAGCCAACGATCCACAGGAATTATGAAATGCTATGGAGTGGACCCCACCCCCTAGATTCATTATATCAGTGTTCCGCAACCTTATTTTTTGCCGGCCACAGGTGGCCGGAAGGCTACTTAAAAATACATAATGAAATGGCCGGTATAGAGCTCTTACCAGCTTATTGATAACCTGTGAATAAAAGGCCATTTTTATAGACAGGTTCTGTGTGATGTATTAATAAATAAATGATACCCACATCAATACTTCATCTTCCTATCCACCAATTTTTATTCAGTTTCGACGTTGTGTTGTACATGATGGCACAACTAGCAAAAAAGCCACAACGTTGTTTTCAACCTACATGGGAAGAAGAATTCTTTTTTGAAGAATTAAAAAGTGCTGCTGTTTGCTTGATCTGTGATTATCCTGTGACTATTTGAAAAAAGAGCAATTTAAATGATCATTTTTCCTCGAAGCGCTCCAATGATTCACTTAATAGCAAACGCAGGATCTTAAAAGTATCTTCTTTGAAATTATCCAAAGCGGAAGCTCGTAAAAATTTTACTAACTATTCAACTTCTTCAAAACAAATCGTACAACTCTGCCTTCGCTTAAAGTCTTGTGAATTATGCGCAAGCCAAAAAACCTTACGCAGACATTGAATTAGTCAAAACTTACTTTTTGTTCACTTATTTTGTGAAAAATAAGTATCGTAACAAACTTATCTCCCAACACACAAGTCAACTCATTAAGGATGCTGTAACAAAATTGGAGCTAAATTTTTCAAAGATTTCTGACTCGATATAGTCACAGCCTTTGTAAATTGTTTCTTGTATTGTACATATTACAGCACCATTCATTGCACCCTCTGGTTCATTATAAAACCTTCAATTTATGCACACAATAATTACCTTCTAATACAATGTATATTTTACCTACTAATAATTCTGTGCTAAGCCACATTGAACTTTTAAAATATACAATTGTTCAATTTTTTATGCTTATACAAGTGCCGGTACTTATTTACAAAATATACAATTGTTCAATTTTTTATGCTTATAAGTGCCGGTACTTATTTACAAAATCTTAGACGTGGCCGGAAACTATAAAATGGTTGTGGAACACTGATTATATTGACAGTAATCCATTCTATCAAAACATTAACTATTTTAATCAACATATTTAGTAATTCTAGTTCTTGTAGACTTACTAAAACCTGCAGTAATGTACTTGTTTCTAATTATATGTCTTATAATAACCACAATTATGATATTTTTGGTATTATTTGTCATATTGGTTCTACAATCAACCATGGCCATTTCATTTCTTATATAAGGTATATGCATTGTTGGTATAAATGTAATGATTCCATCATCACTAAAATTTTTGATCTACCTTTTAATTCAACTAGTGCCTATTTGGCCTTTTACATTTTTGAGTAATAACTAGATTATGAGAAGAGTGACGGTTGTGTACACATAAAACTGGTTAAAACTCTCCGCTGAGGGTCCTAAGTCCCTCACCATATTTCTTCTTAATGTTCAGTTTTGGATTTCGGATAAATTAGATAATACTTTCAATCGCCAAGCTTAACTTACCACCTTATCATGTTTCAGCTTTGGTTTAAAACAAGATGCATATGATTACGTAGTTTTGATTTGATCTTGAAAAGTTGCTGTTTTTATGTTGAAGCCATATATTTTTGCACATCTTTTAGTTGGATTATATTCATTTATTTCTATTATTAGGTAACTTAACTAGCATAGTTAACTTTTTTGTGTTTCTTTCTATTTACTTGATCTATAATTACGTCTTGGCCACTTTATCAGCGTTTTTGTTACCTAATGGTGATATTACAATATGAAGGAATCTACTGAAGGTGTATGTATGCTACAATATATAATGAAAATTTATGCATTATGAAAAGTATCTAGCATGTGTGGTTTTTTCTGACCAACAATATACACATTTACCTAAATGGCTACTGTTATGACCTACTCTTTTATTTACACGAATATCCTCTTCCTTTTCAATGTAATCATCAGCAATCTGTTTCTCAACTGCTGACAATGCTCTTCTGCTGGAACTGGAGCCACTTTTATCACCAGCATCAGTTAACCTGTGTCCAGACTTCTCCCAGAATTTGGCATATGGATATGCATTGAAATTCTATAATTAAGGACCATTTATTCTTTTTCGTAATAGAGCATCAAATGTGCTTAAAAACTGAAAATCCCCTTTCAGCATAAATTGAAATGATTAGTATGATCCGTATAATATATTACAATTCTTCTGACCATGGCAAGGTTTTAGTAGCCCAAAGCTCTTTGGTACAACTGGAAATCAAGGTGTTCATTAATAGCACTCAAAAGATTTGTGCAGTCATTCATGATAGTAGCAGAAATTTTTGAATTGTCTCCTAAAATTGTGGTAAATAAACTATGAAGCCTGACCGATTGTCACTTATAGTTGATGAGCTAAGCAATGTACATACAAATAACATTTTAGGGTTTACAGTAAATTCTCTTAACTTTTATCATGTCTCTCTTTTTACCAGACATAACACTGGCACCATCTGAACCAAACACTATTAACCGGATTTTCATCATACTTTCCATATCAACATGACCAGATTTGTCTTCAGAAAATGATTGTTTTAAATATTTCATATTGTGTTAGCATCTTCTTCGACGTCAGTTAACTTGATTAGTTTAAAGAATTAAAGAAGAAGTATTTTTTTCTGAAATTTTATTTTCCTGATAGTCACTGCTGTAATCTAAAATTAGAGAAACTGGAAATCTTTTATTCTCACTCAAATGTCGTAGCAGTCTTGTGTGCATGTGTTCACTAATGGATCCAACCATTCTAGCAGCAGCAAAACCAATCTTTGTGGTGAAGTCCAATATTCAGACCAAGTAATTTGGGATGTGAATAAAAAGAAATATTCATCATTGCTTCAGCATAAACTGTGCGTATCATGTTGGCTGTTATTCTGTATTTCCCACCTGCAATGTCTTCTTCCTGAACTTTAGTTAATTCATTTACAGTCATACCATGAAAGTGCTATATTTTTGCATTTTCCTTTCTGACCTCATGCTTCAATATCTTCTCATAATTTTTTTCATTATTGCTCAACGTAGTCCATTCTGCTAATTGTGGTTTGTATTTCAGATCCATGTATTTCGCATAATACTTATGGATATCCTGCATCTGAATTTCGTATTTTTAGACAATTCATTATCTGGTTTGATTTCTAACCATTTTTTCCAACTTGGGTGATCAAGAATCCACTGTTTTCTGAAGATATGTTGTGGTATTTGAGATTTAAAAAATTCTCCAGCTTGACTGAAAAAAAGTCAGAACGATCCCATTCTTTTCTTGGTGGATCAATTTTAGCTAGCTTTGAAGTTCAAACTGAAGCGTCCTGAACATCTGGGCAGTCTCGTTTTCTGGTGAAAAGATTTTTATTTATTAGACTTGGTGCAAATAAATTGTCAACATTGTCAATGCAATCAGGCAAAGTAGCATCCAGTTCACAATGCAAACCATTGTCATTTGAAAGCCATGAGTTGTTGTTACCTTCCAAGATAATGTCATTTGAAAAAGAAGCGAGAACGGTAGTTTCAGTGTTTTATATCAAGTTAATGAGTAATACCAAAAGAAATTATTTATTTGTAAAAAGCATGGCAAAAGAGAGTTAATAGGTAAATTTTTGGGGCAAAATTAGATGAGAAATTTTTACTTTTGAAAAAAGAGAGGGGGGGGTCTAAAATCAAGACTTGTCCCCCTTAAAAAGTATAGCTGCTCAGGTGTGGTCCGGGACCCTCGTACACATAAAAAAATATAGAAACTTTGATACGGGCTCTTTTGATCCCTTTCTCTGTAAAATTTTACCTAGGTATTATAAAGTTTTAGAATTTGGTTATATTTTTCAACAATTTGTGCCTAGAACGAATGCAACAAGATGGCTTTGTATTTATCTAAATTAACTATACGTAATACTGATGTGGTCATGTGCATTGAGTTAATTTAAGAAAACTACCTTTTTAATGATTTTTTAGACTGGTGAATGTTGTGCAGATACAAGTGCAGATTTGGTACTTTGGTGCTGTCGTCAGCTATCGACTTCTTTAACAAGCCTCGTAGTTGCTTGTCGTTTTCCTACTGACACCGCTCAACTTCAGTCATCGTCGATTCTAAAATCCGAATCTAGTTTGATCCAGCTTTGTGTGGCTTCTTTACGTGCTGCTTCTCAAGCTTTGTTAGCCGGATTGGGCACTTGGGTTCCTCAGATTGCTAAAGATTTAAATCAAGAAGATAATCGAAATTACATACACGCTGTTGAGTCCATGCGTAGTCGTGTGACATCCTTGGTGGATACTGTGCGTTCTAGTGCCGAGTCACTAGTAGGAGTTGCATTAAGTCCAGATTTAATTGGTGTTCCGGTGAATGTACCCACTGCTGTTAAGACTCTTCGAAGTTCTCTATGTGGTAAGTTCATTTGTTTATTGCTTTGTAATTATGAGACTGAATTTTTTTTAAATTTCTTGAATGAATAGAACTATTGAGATAATAATTTGGGATCATGAGCTTTTATTGAGAGATTGATTTTGGCAAATTAAGAGATTGATGTAAACGACGCATATGTAGATTTTGTGTGTGTGTGTGTGTTTAAAAAACCTAACTTTAGAAGCTGGTGTAACTTGAAAAACTGCTGAACCGATTTCAATGACAGTATAATATCTAAATATAAGGTTATTGTTGGAATTCCTTCCTAGGGAGATGATACAAAATACCTCGACACATTTGGGTTAATCCGTTTTCCTTCTATTTCAGAACGACAACTCTGACCAGACTACAGACCTGGTGACTATAAACTATACATACATTATTTTTCTGGAACATGTTTCTAGATTAATCTTTTCAACATTTTAACATATTAGGATCTTGCATATGATTTTTATTTGACAAAGGAGATGACGCCATCTTCCGGAGCATTTTTGTCACCATGAATACAAATTTTGTAGTTAAACATTAACCGATTTGAATGAAAGTTTGTACCTGACTAACTTTGGGACGAATCTGTTATCATATAATCTTTTACCATTCAAAAACTAAACGGTTCTTGTTTCCTTGCTTTTTGCGCTTGATCATTTATATACTATTTCATACAACATTTATGGTGGTCTCTCAATAGGTTAGGTAATTATCATCGATTCTGCTTCTTTACTCAAAGATTGATGTTTCAATTTAATCAACGAAACATACTCGTATATACCATTTTTATCACCTAAAAATGTACAGTGTGTAAAACTCTGGCGGTGATTAAAAATTGTTATTGCCTCTACGGCTTTTAGATTTCTTTCTTTCCCTCGATGGAATAGCCGGGAATTAAAAAAACAATATGGTGGTCAGCTAGGTCCAAAAATTAAAGTTTGTCCAGTTGACTATAAATGTGATACGTAGGTTCACTCAGTACCCAACACGAATTTCAGAAATATTGTTTGCCTCTTAAAATTCGATAATCATTATATTTTGGCAAAATATCTATAGATTTGTGCTACTGAGATCCTAGTGGATCTACACACCAAACTGTCAATGAATCCTTTTAAGGTACATGTATGCAGCCAAGAGTATTTTCCTTAAGTAAACGAAGTACCAATATTGGGGTACATATATGGTTTATTGGGATATACGAATATGGACGTCTGCCGTATTCTCCTCTCAAAAAATCACATTTTCACTTTTGTCTGTTGATGTTACAAGCAAGTAGAAAAACTGGCCCGCGTTTACTGGAAATTATTTTCATAAAAATATTTAATATTATTTTTATTAAAGTTAATATCTAAGAATAATCTTACTTGCAATGAGTATCGAATTTAATCATAATTTTAATGAAAATAACATTAAATATTTTTTATGAAAAAGGATTTTCCATGGACGTAGTATCACGCCATTTGTTTACTTACTTGTAATATCAATACCAATTGGATGAACGAGTAAAAGACGATTTTTTAAGATATAGGAATTTCGTATTAGGAGGCTCAATCTAGCAGTCCTGGTGGGCCCATGCAGTGGGCAGAACAGCAGACGTCCATATTCATACATCCTAAGTCAAGTCCAAATTGACCATATACCCCAATATTGTGCTCTGGGCTGCCGGTCGGCCGGTCTGTACCTTTAGCCCAAACCATCCACGAGAAGTATGAATTCCTAAAGTTGTAGGAACATTAAATTTATAAATATGTATAAATATGTTATTTTATTTTAGGTTCTTGTCTAACTGTCTCATCGTCTTGTGTACAATTTCTAACTGCTGTTGATAAGCTACAACGAAATTCACCTCAAGGGGTCGATGCTGCCGTACTCCAACGCTGTTCAACTTGTCAACAAGCAGCTTTGGAAGCTATTTCCTCCTATAGAAATACTCTGATCACATTGAGGGGAGACTTTAACAAACGTTATAGTCCTTCTCCAAGATGATTTTATTGTGAGCAATCTTTTAGGTATAACTTTATTTAATTATACATTTATACGCATTTATTACTTACAATATAATGTATACTACCCATTTCTATTTATTTATCTACATATTTTGTTTTGCTTCTACATCCACATTGCATTCAAATCTATCTATCTTTAGTATAAATTTGGTTTATAAAAATGCACCCTATATATAGAACCCTGCCCACTTCTACAACATTTTGAGAATATTTATTTTATGCTCTCCTACAAATGAGAGTTGACCAATCTTCAAAATTTGTTCATTGGTTTGAAACAGTTTTGTAAAAGTTAATTTTATAATGCAGTTTGAGAAAAAGTTTTTCACACACACTATTTTTAAAAATTGTAAACAGCACTAACCTTGGGTTAGTAAAACATTTGCATATGATTGCCATTTTTAAGTGTTGCCCTTGAGTAATTAAGTGGCAAATAAATCTTTCAACTGTGTTGTAAATTTCTTGAAATCTTTTACACTAGTCTATTCTTCGGCATGTGATAATTTATTGTTTATGTATGTATCTCTATGTCTATGATACTGATTTGTACAAATCAAAATTTCTATACAATCATGAATTGGTGAAGGCTGTGAACACACACTTTGACATTGTTTTTGTCATTTTAGATTTTGTTTAATTTCTATTCGAATAATATACGTATTTTTGTTTTTAATTACACTTTTCTATTTGTATTCAGAATTATCACCCTACAAATGCACCAGAGTAAAGTCTATTTTAAGTGCAGTGATATCCCTTCCATTGTCGAAAATACAGATATACACCTATTCGTCATTCACCGTGTTACCTTATGCCGTTGAGTCACAGCGGACCCTTTGCGACCATCATGGTAGCCGATTCAGAGTATCTCTTGACATCACGGTGAGGGTAGGACCCATTGTCTGATGAGTCGGTCGAGTCATTTGTTCTTGGACATCTTTTACGTCTCTGGCCATCGATTCTTCCAATCATCACCATTTTTCCATGCCGTCTGACCGAATGTGTGCCCATAGTATTTGCGGGTCGCCTTATAATTATTCTTAATTACAGGAGACCATTTTGGCTTCATTTGGTCTAGGAACCACTGGTTTTGTTCTTTCTGTCCAGGAGTCTAATGATTTTCCGAAAGATCGAAACTGTTGCTAACTTGATTTTGGTACACATGGTGACACGGCGGTCCGTCCAAATTTTATTTAGATTGCTCATGGCAGTTTTGGCCATAGCAATTCATTTTGATCTCTTGGACACGTCTTCCGTCGTTAGTGATCTTGGCACCTAGAGAAGTCTTTAATGACCTCAACAGTGTTGTAATCGATGATAGGTTCAGCGCAGGGCTTTGTATTCATAATCTTAGTTTTAGACACTGGCCCCTTGACCTGAAATCATCATCATATTTAGTGGCCCGTTGACGTTTTCGATTACTATTTTCAGCTTAATTAAGATAGAAATCATCTTCTCTCCGGTGGTGTCGTTTGCATATATAAGATTGGTGACGTATTTTCCTCCTATTTTTATGCTCATATCATAATCATCAAGAAATTCTCTCATTATTCTTTTTACATAGATGTTGAGGGTTGGAGAGAGAATACATCCTTGTCGAACGCCTTAATTAATGGAAAACGCCTCCGTCCCACCGAATTCTGTCTTATCTATTGCCGCTTGCTCTGAATAGAGGTTTTGCAGAAGGAAAATCGAATACATGTTACAGAGCTTCTTGTGATCAACACATTCAAAGGCTTCCTGATAGTCTATGAAACACAGGATAAGATCCTTGCTTATACTCTCTGGACTTTTCCATATGCCACTTAAGGTTCGCTATATGGTATCTGAAAACCGATTAATCTCCAGTAATTAACAAAATCATTTGAAAGAGGTAGGTTAATTTATAAATAAGGTACGATTTAAATTTGGTATATCTGCTAAATGTTATTTTGAGTAGAACCTCTGTACTTTCCTCAGGTAGTTGGTATGAATAAAAAGAAGCCTTTTTTAAACTGCGAAATTTTAATATTTTGCAAAATTTATATACCTATTTCTATCTTTGATAGTACTTAATCTTTTGTTGGAACCGTTAAGTTTCTAAGTTTTTCTTATATTATACTAAAAAATGTATAATCCAGCTAACCTAAATTTGCAATTTATTTTAACTGGTTTCGATTATAGTATGTTTTTATTTGTTGTCAAGTTGTCGTATTTTATTGAGTTGTTGTATAGTCATTATTTAAAGAAAGATATAACTATTTCATATTTATCATAGCACAACACTAATATTCTATTTGTAACAAGCAATATATTTATTGCATTTATTCAATTTCACTGGAGGGATTGTTAAATTTAAACTGCGAAAAACTTATATGGCCAATAAATATCCTTTGTCGATAATAATATTGATATTAAAAATGACTAAAGGTTTGAGTGAGTATGGCTAAGTATGGTGTTAATATATTGTCACAAAAGTGAAACTGTCAATAAAATAATTGTCTGATTGTTTTTTCCCATTATATTAGTACACTAGAGTATCTGTGACACTAATGAATGGAAGTCAAGATGCTTCTTCATTTTTTAAATCCACATTGTCATTCGACTTCATTGTATGTCTCCACATCAGCAGCTGCATATTCAAATTTCTCATACCATTATATGCAAGTTACTTCAGACTCCTTCCTGATTAAGATTTATTAGAAGCAATGCCAATAAGCATCACAACATTCTTTGGTACTAGTTTGTCTGCTCCAGTCAAAGCAGTAAGTTGATGATTACAATGGACTTTGGGGAACTGCTGTGGATTTTGCCACCAAATTTGATGTTGATGTAAAATTCCCCAGATCTGTTGGCACACAAATGTGTAATGAATGAAGAAACACCCCTTCAACAAATGCCAAAAGTTACTGGCATCTCAATGCATCAGGGGTCTTGTGGGTCATACTTTAATACTATTTCATACTTTAAAAAAAATCATACTTTCATACTTTTTCAGCATATTCTAACAAATTTTCAATTTTTCATACTTTTTCACTATTTTCTCCCTCTTAATTTTTCA
>JAUYWI010115605.1:0-10626 GCA_034780595.1 Parotoplana pacifica
CCAAATCTGTATAATGGATTAATTTTGCTTTTATTTTGTAATAAAAATCGGGCGGAACTTTTTGGACACCCTGTATATATAGAACTTCTAGCTACAATTGATAATAATATGAAAATTATAACTTCCCTTTAAAAGCCCATCATTCACCAATCCATTGGCCTTAGCCCATCTAAATTTAAAAACATTGTTTAACTTTTCTCAAAATTTATACAAATACAGTAATTATATAGGAATTTTTAAAAAGTTCATTTTTAAGCAAAGTGAAAAGAAACATTTGAAATATAGTGGTTGCAAATAATTCTGTTTTTAGAAAGTCAGTACAGTAGGATTTATTATCAATACATGCATCAAATTTTAATTCTATGGCTTTTTAAATTATTCATGGCTATCTATATCTTATTACTTGGTCTACGATAACATATCGTGTGTCCTAAACTAACTAAATTTTTATAAAATTCCGCACCATTCTAAATCGATTATTGTCAACAACTCTAGCCCATTATCTAACAGAAAAATTTTCATTGGTGTAGCTTTTTATAAAATAAAGTAGAGGTAAAAACAATAAAACAATCGGATTTTGAAATCAAAATTTAAAAGTTCTTGTTTGAAAACAAATTTATGCCCTTTAGCCGAAATGAAAATTTATCCTTTACAATTTTGAGACTTTCTTACTTCAGAGAATCCTTCAAAGTTTAGTAACCGTGTAGACGTTTGTTTGGACTGCATTGACTAAAAGCATTTCAAATATTTTTAGGCGTGTGTTGGGTATTCCGTTAACAACTTTAATTAACTCGCAACTGAAATTTCAATATCTATGAACCAAAAGCTACCTAAATATTATTAAGGAAACTCAGATATATTAAAATATGAATATACATAAATTTAGTAATAAAATAAAATTGCATTCTTCTATTTAGACTATGTTATTTTTTTTCTTAAAAGTATTGGCAATACTTTTAACCGTTAATATTATTTGTTTATTATTTGAATTCAAGGTCACATTTTTCTTGGAAATTTAGCTGGAAAATCCAAAACCATAACATTTTCAATAAATCAATCAATGACATTTTTTCATCATACAAATTGGGAATTCTTATAACCAATCTCAGAATTTCAAAGCAGAACACTTTTTTATATCTTACATTCTATAGATCGATGTATGTTCAAAACATTGTCTAATTTTAAATCTCATTACTTAAAACTTTAGTGTTTAGTTCAGAGATGTAATGAAATGGTAATTGTTCCATGATGGTATAATATATATAAATGTTATTGTTCCATCAATGGATGGCACTATTTTTAGGGTCAGTTTTTATTTTGAGTGGATTCTTTTATTGCACAATATCTGTAATTGTATTATAATTGTATTATATAATGACCTATAATGGACCAATAGCCTTTGCAGTGCCTTTATTATAGGCACTGGCTATTACATGGCAAGTTGCATTGTAATAATTGTGATTTTTTTATTACATGTATTGTTTTATTACCCTTATTGTTATATGTCAGTATATTAAAACAGAAATAATTACACTGTAATAATAATGAATTTTCTATTATAAGGAAAATTGTATTCATGAAAAAATATCCCAAAGGATAATGCCATAGATTTAATAGAACAATAGCACTATTATTACAATGCTATTCTTATAATTTAATACACTAATAATAGTTAATTATATAATACTTAGTCAATAAGTTTGTAGAATATATAGGAAAGCATAAATATTAAATATCTATACATATTTATAAACTATAAAAACATATAAGATATCACTGAAAATTTCAAATCAATATCTCTGGATCATTTTTTAAATTTCTGAGTCATATCAACAATGAGAATGAAGCAGTTCAAGGAAGCTAATTCAATCTCCATTAAAGAGTGGCAGATATATCAAAAATGGTTTGAATGCATACACAACTGCATTGTATGTAATGGTGATTATTCCTTAGTGTACACATTTATGTTATTTTTTGTACATAATCATGTCAATTTTGTGGGAATATATGTTTTTACCATTTTTGTTGTTGTCATAACTGACTTTAAAATTTAAAATGATCATAAAATATGAAATCTTTAGGATATAAACTTGACATTTTCAGGAATACCTTAGATATTTTAATTGTTTAATAAAAGATACTAATCATTGATCTAGTACAATGAACTCTGGGTGATTCTATGATCTTATTGACCCTCCAACAATTAGCACAATTCAACTTGCCTATATCTTATTATATGGTAAGCTGGATCAGAAAGGCACTACAAATCAGCATAATAAATGAAATTTTGCCTACAAATTTTTAAATTTAGAATTAGATTCAATTTTACATTTTTTTCATTAATTTACTTAATAGATATTGTTTCATGACAATAATAAATATTGTATTATAGTTGCTACAAAACTAAAAATGATTTCATTTCATTAATGTTTTAATGAATTAATTTTATATGATGATTTTTTAAATAAGAGTGTGTTGAAGACATCAAAGTACTAAAAAAATTATTTTAATTCCTATATAATAATATTATTATAAATTTTGAAACATTATTTTATGAAAGTTTATATATTTTTTGCTATGTCTCTAATATTTTGAAGAAATTATTTTAGAGACACAGCCACCACCACCATGTCTCTAAGTAATCTTGATTAAATCCATGGCTCTACCTTAGGGTCTGTTTTGGGTAAGTGATAAAGTGAGAATTATCTAGCAAGTGCAAACTAGCCAGAAATATTATTAAAATAGAAAAAAGAGATAACATAGAATCTATACTATTTTAGATAACCAAATTATAAATGATAAAAATGAATACCATCATTTTAGATCATAAAATTAAATACTGTAAACAAAAAATATTATTAATGAATCAAAACAAACAAAAAATAATAATTGAACTTGACAGTAAATAAGACGAAGGAATAAATATTCCTGTAAATTAGCCACAATTAAAATCTACCTCTTAAATACTATTAAGCTGCCAAATATTTTGTTTTAAACATACTAATAAAAAGTTAGATCTCAATGATATGTGTATATATATGAAAGGATATAACTTTTTAATTAAAATGTTTAAGTCAAAATATTTGGCAGTGTAATACTATTTAATAGGTAGCTTTTAATTGTGGCTAGTTTGCAGAAATATTTAATCTGTGATCTTATTTACTGTCAAGTTCAATTATGTTTTATTTTCATTTGACTTGTTATAATATTTTTTGTTCAAAGTTTTTAATTTTATGATCTTAAATGATGTTTATCATTTTTATCATTTATAGTTCAGTTATCTAAAATAGTAATCATAATTTTGGCTAGTTCACAGCTGTTTTTGGCAGGAGTAGATTTTTTAGTGTTCCATAGGAATAGCTCTTCAAAGCACTATTTTTCCATCAAATATTTCTACTGATGGAACAATGGCCTTGCTATTAATTTGAGTATTTAAAGAATATGTTCAAGTCAGAATATCATCAATAATGTTAAACCTGGATTTTAAATATGCTGTTTGTAAACACATAAACAAACATTGCCCAAACTGCTTAAAAAATACAAAAAAATCTATGTGCCTATTTTTAAAATTCTATTAAAACTCTTTTAAAATGTCTCTGAAATTCTGGAGAAAATCATGCATAGTTCTGAAATATTTTGTAATTAAGTCTATACTGTAGCTAAAAGGGCATTTAATTCTAAAATCAAAAGTTGTTTAAAAATATCTACTAAAATCAGTGCCTTTTAGATTTTGATAAGTAATATAGCCATGGCCACTTCCAATGCCCATGTTTAAGAATATGTGGGATGTTGAAGTGCTGTACCACTTTGACAGACAATTCTGCTGTTGACTGACAATAATTGGGTAGCACACTGGATTGGGAGGTACCCTGTCATGGCACACTTAAAAGTTATAGTGTGGATAGGGTTCTGAAAGTGCCTGACCAGCCTGATAAGTAGACAGAAAAATATTACCAAAGATTGGTTGGTTGCATTAAAAAAAGTGAAAGAATTGGCATTCATCTTATTTGTGATTTCAAAAATCTTGGCTACACTGTATTTCTCATCAAACTAATTATGCACTTTTTTATTAAATGCAGATGCATATGGACATGGTCTATTAAAGTTACATACACCAGTAAAAAGTCCATATTTTGAGGATAAAAATATGTTTATGTTAATTTAGTAGACAGAAAGTCTACTGTGTAAAAACATTTATCTATAGATTTCAAAATATTGCTACCTTATTACCCAAAGAAACAAATTTATATGATAGGCTAACTCTATATTGTAATATAATACATCTAGATGGGAGTAGTAGATAAATTAGATTTATCTCTGGATCATTATGATCCTACATAATAGAACCACATTATTGGTTCACCAAGGTTGGAATAAGTTTGTTTGACATTTTATTAAAAAAATTCCTGAATTGTATATTATTTAGCCTTTATTGCAATGACAATTAGAGAATTTGTTTTGGATACAGATGGTCACATTTGTGGAATACAAATTTCTACCTCTAAAGTGCCAGAAAATCAGCATTTACCCAATTCAATACCTGCTAGTGAAAACCAATGCGATTCTACAAAACAGCAGAATCTCCCATTGAATTGACATGTTTGAGGGCTGAGGCTTGATATGAATCTCCCACCAGATCTTCTGCTAAAAATAATTAAGAAATGTTATAATAACATTACTAGGTATGTGTTAAATGTATATTGTATAAAATATATGCTAGTTCTTGCATCAATGTTAAAAATGATTTTTAATAAAAATATTGATTTTCAATAGAATTTGAGCAGATATGTTGTTCTTGCTTCAGTGCACAGTTGACTCTGAAAATGTAGATAGTATTTGTTGCAAAATAATGTTTTTCAACTGACAGTTATGAATTAGTTCAATATTGCCTACTAGGGCCAGTATTCATATTTTGCTGTTCAAGTATCCATATCTAATAACATTGTACATCTTGATGATATAATTTTATTGTTAGTTTTGTGTAATTGAAAACAATGAAGTCCATTGATTTTTTAGCTTGCAGGTTTGATGCTCATCATATAAATCAATAGTAGTTTCAATAAAACTGGATTTAATCCTCAACATTGAAGTGTTTTCAACTTTATAATTATTTGGCTTCAAAATTGATATTTTTACAAACATAGATTTTGGCATTTTGGTCAATCTACTTTTTCAGAGGCCCATCAGAAAAATTTGCCAAGAAGATTCTCCAAGTGAATATTTTTTAAGCATTCCAAATTGCCTTCAGTATTGGTGGTTTCTGTCAATTCTAAGATAAGTGGTCAGGGGCTAAGGTTGATAACCACACTGTCAGTTAGCCATGGGTAATTGATTAAAATTGCTGATGTAGATAGATATACAGTTAAATTTCATTTCATTTTATTTGTATCTAGAATTTGTGAAATAAAAAGCCATAACTAAGATTAGATCAATATAGGCCATACACTATATAATGTATGGCTTAGAAAACTATTTTTATTGTAGATTAAAACATGAAATACAATAATTTCAATTTAGGTAAACAATGTCTATCTTACATAGCAACCTTTAGCATTAATGATCTTTTTCATTTTTAGTTTATAATGGTTTGTTTGTAATGCCTTGGCCATCCAAGCAGCATTGAATTTTGATATTTTATTTTCCAAAAATAGGCAGATGTCATCTCAGGTCCCTCAAACTCTGTCCTAAGGGCTTCTAATTGTGGGGAAATGTATGCACCACCTAAGCAGTCTGGTCAGTGCACTGGCTCTTTGAGCAACCTGAAATTTTTTTTCCAAGATGAAACAAAAAAAAGTGCTATCTATACTGGGTGACTGTGACAATGGCTAAATATTTCTTTCCTACATTTGTGCATGACTAGCATTGTGTATTGTATAGCCAGCATAGCTTATACAATGGAATATCAGCCTCTAATTGGATATAACTGAATAGCTTTTATCACATTTTTAAACCTTTTTAGTGCCATTTTTGTCCAGCAAATTCACTTAAAGATTATTTCTAAATGTACACTTTAGGATTTTGTATGATTAACTTTTGAAGCTATATATAACTAGAGATGTTGCTAATTACCCCCTGACAAAAATGACCCCTCTTGAGTGAAATTTATTGTTTTCTTTGGTAAACTGTATTAATAAGTACCTAAATACCTCTTTGTTAATGTTTTCAAAAATTTAAGACTAAGGATTTTGTCTATGTTCACACTTTAGTTTTGGTTTTATATAAATAATATCATTAATATTTGTGATATTCCATTTAGACCAAATGACCAATTCTTGGTGCTCTCTATGGAGAGCAGGCGTAAATGATGACAAATGGTGATGTGATACCTCACTTAGTTTAATTTTCAGTTTAGCAGAATTCATGAACCACCTTCCTGTGATGGCCACAAGACACTTGAAATTATTTGTCTGGTGGCCCTTAACTGACTCAAAATAGTTTTATAGTATTTGAAAACCAGTAAGTAATAGCAATTTATATTTTTTTATTTTAGAAATTAATAACTCTTTGAACTAAACATTTTAATGGCTTACAGAGGTAAGAGCACTTTTACTCTTTTTTAATGGGTTAATTAATTTATATAATTCTGGCACTAATACAGTACCTAGTGTATGTGATTTTGATAGTGAGTAATAAATAAAAATCCAACTTAAAAGGGAAAATTAACATTTACAAATGAATGAATGAATTCATAATAAACCTTTCTCTTTATTAGCTTACTCAGTATTAAATAATTAAATATCAAAAAATATTAAAAGCAGACCATAGAAAAATAATTAGGTACAATCATAGATAAAGTGCTCAAAAGAACTGGAAAATTCAGAAAACAATAATAATAATATTAACAAAAATGTGAATAAAAAAATGTGAAAGACAACATTATGTACAAAAGCAAGTATAATGCTTAAAAGGTTTAGACCAATTAAGATGAATGATTGTGGAATGGCCTGGATGAACAAAGAATATGTTTGGATGACTATAAAGAAAATAAGTTGTAGACATTCTTGATGTATTTACAGATGTAATTGGAAATCTGTATATTGTAGTGCTATATGGAATAGTTAACAAAGAAGGGTTTCACTAGAGGATAGGTATTATCACAATTTAACCTAAGACACAAATTGATTGATGATGGTATTATCTGAAAATATTGTAAATAATTTGAATGAATCTTAAGGAAAGAAATTTGATGGTTAGGGCTGTTAAAGTGGAGACTAATATCTGAATGTGGTTTGGTGTGTATCAGGGTTAAGATTTTGGTAATTGTAATATTGATAGGGTTAGAAGTGTAATCTATAAAAACAGCAAGAAATTAGGAAAATAACATTTGTACTAGTGCCATTAACATGGGCATCAATTCTAGAGCGAATATTGACAGATAAAAAATGTAGGATGAATTTAATATAAATCGACAAGAGGTGGACCAAGAATTACCGCATATAAAACAACCTAGATCCCACGTTTTGGAAGTTTGTATTTAGAATCCAAATTAAAATAATCTCGATTGAGATTCATTATGGATTTTATCTTATAAAAGAAATGTTGTTTTCTAATGATTTCTAATAGTTTTGGAATTGACGAGTAGATGAAACTAGAGTATTATTGCTTTGAAAACAGGTTGGTAAATACATTTTTGACAGCTTTTTGATTATCTACATACTCATTTTGAACACTTGGTGAACAAAATGGAGTTTTAATAGCCAAGTTAATTGATGCTTTTGTAGAGTAGTGTTGGAAATTCAGCCATATTTTATCTGGATGTCTATACTTTTGTTTGACAAGATAATAAAATGATATATTTCAAGGAGATGTGGAGGTAGAAGATTTCTTTTAAAAATATGTATGCACATAGTGTATAAACATTTTGGGTTATTTAGATATGGATTTATGTTCACTTTACTGTAGATAAATTGTTTTGTTATTTATTTTAGCTAACATGGCCAATATTTATCTCAACTGTATGAAATCTACTATTGAGATGATATTTTATATATTTTTAGCTTCCAGCAACGGTCCCAGTACCTCTAGTGGACTCTTTAGCAATATTTTGCTCAACTTTAAAGACATCAATGTTGACAGTTTTCTCAGTGAAAATGCGGCGGCCATTAAAAGTAAGATAAGATGTTTTATATGACTTTAACATTTGATATTACCAAAAAATGTGTAATTTTTCCTGTTATTTCCCATAGTATCATCCTCTAATGAACATTTTAAAACATTTATAGATCGAATATCACAATGTCATCATAGAAATAACATTTTAATAGGTTTCCTTATAATTCAGCAGACAATGTCTTTAATGCAAGTAATACCGAATCATATTTTCCATAATTTGTATCTGAACTAATGACAAATAATGGAAAACGGGTTTGATTTTTACTCATGATGCAAATGTGCCTTTTGGTTATCTCTCGAGACAACAATACATAGACCCACACTTGCACAGCTACGCAGCGACTCTTGACATTTACTCAACCAATTCCAAAACAAAATAAATCCCATACATATCTCCATCATGCAAGCAATCGCCCCACGGTTGAGTGACCACTTCGAGTCAGGCCACGACTGTGTACTGGTCCGACACGAGAGTGCTCTGGAGGCCGGTTGAGAGTGGTCAGCTGCTAATAAAGTCCACGGCTGACGCAAAAGACACAGACATTGGAGAATATCTGCCAGATTGATCTCTTCCTGCCTCACGGGCTGTCTGATCTGTGAGTGCATGTCCTTGAATCCCACAATACTGAGAGACCCATGAGGAGCCCTCCACCAGAGCCACTCGACCTCTGTGTCAAACGAAGAGCATCAATGACAGTGCGAACATCAATGCCACCCTCACAGAGGACCGCAGCACTGCCCCCACCGCACATCACTATCAGCAGACCCATCAGTCAAACTGCCCAAGGGGGCGAATGGTATCCAGCGTCTAACCTCTGGCCGTTGACGGTTCCCTAGGAGCCTGGAGGATACAGACCATTCCCTGTCACCTCTCAGCCACGGAGCAGTAGCAACTTCCAGGGCAAGCTTTAACCGGTTACTGCGCCCAACTGACGGGCACTTGAAAGGGCAACCAAACCAAACGACGTCGGTTAGAGGCAGCAAGCCTCATTTGCTATGGTCCTGTTCCGAGGGATGATGGTGTCAAAACAAGTTCAGCCCGACCCAAGTCTTAGAGACTCAACCGGGGCCAGTGACAGCACGCAGACAGCGATGCCATGCCCTGTCTTGCCCAACCACTGTCGACGTGGTCAGCCCAAGGCTGGGAGGCACACCACAAGTTGGCTCTGCTCAGGGAAGTGGCTTGGTAGACCCCTCCCCTCACTTCCGACCACTCAACGCCCGCAGGAGCCGGTCGAACACCCACTCACCCCGTTTAGATTAAAGCCGAAAGGTGCGCGTTCTATCGTACTGGGGTTGGGTTAAAGGGAAGGGTGGACTATTGCGCCCAGTGCCACCCCATCAGCATTGAAGTTGTTGATAGACTCTGGAGAGACGCGCCTGGAAAGTCATTGATAAAAAAGAGGAACAGGAGATGAGATTCCCGACCTTGAGGGAGACCCTGTTCAGTGTCTGCTAGCTGTCCCTTGACCATCCCCAAATCGTTCTTCTTGTATTAACTCGCCACCTATATTTATGCCCTCAAGGACGTTGTCGAGTGCTTAGTTCATCATGCTTTCGGTGTAGATTGAGTATAATAGTGGTGTTAACAGACCTCCTTGCCTTACTCCTCCTCTTTCCGCTGGATCTGATTCGTTATTTTCCAGTTTTACGTTTGGCGTTTCCAGTCGCTTCCTATTTTTTGGAGTGTTTGCAGGAGTATTTTTCAATTCTGATTGGCAAATGCCTTTTCAAAGTCAATGAAGCACAGAGATATTGTTATTGTGCTTTATGCATCTTTCTATGATTGTTCCTATGACTTCTCTGGTTCCTCATCCACGGCTACTTTCTATGATTGTTCCTATGACTTCTCTGGTTCCTCATCCACGGCTTCTTTCTATGATTGTTCCTATGACTTCTCTGGTTCCTCATCCACGGCTAAAAATCCAGTTTGTGTCTTTCCTGTGTACTTGTTAGCCTATTTGGTCTCCAATCGCTTAGAGAGGATCCTTGGCATTATGTTCGACGCATGTGATACCAGGCTGAATGTTATAGGGTCTGAACATTCGTCAGTCGCGTTGGGTTTCTTCTTCACTGTATTATCATTGATTGTAGAAATCACTTGGCCCTGTTCCTCAGTTGTCCGTGCCATTGCAAATTTCGGAGAGCCGTCGTAATGCAGTTGATCCAACTTCCTTTAGTAATTCAGATGGTATGTTATCCGCTGGCTCTCTTTTAGTCTTTCTCATATGTCGGATGGCTTCTTCTATTTTGCTGCCACGGAAGGATTAATGGGCATTTGGAGTCATCATCTATTTGTTCTTCTTTTTCTAATTGTACTTCTTTTCTCTTCATTGTACTCTTTCTGTCAATTTTTAATTTCAGTTTCATGTAGCCTTCATCTAATGGCATTTTGTGTTAAGAGCAATAATAAAAAACAGGATACTTTGATAAAAACATACTACTTATTCATACTACTAGCAAGTGATAGCCCAGGACAGCTGTTTCGGCCTTGTTGGGCCTCATCAGCCAGGC
>JAUYWI010115616.1:0-10626 GCA_034780595.1 Parotoplana pacifica
ATATACTACTTATTCATACTACTCGCAAGTGATAGCCCAGGACAGCTGTTTCGGCCTTGTTGGGCCTCATCAGCCAGCACAATCACAGACTCACCTCCCATCACAAAGTCCTGCTCCCAGCTCGTGTGTCCAGACGTCCCGCTCTCGGTGCCATAGAAATCGGACCCGAAGCCGGCAGCCCGCGATCCACAACTCGACCAGATTGCCGGGCGTCTGGGAGGAGGCCTGTCGCAGGAGAAGACACTTGGTCTCCAGCCAGGGCCACAACATCTGCGCACATGGAGAGAGAGAGAGAAAGGGCATAAGAATTCATCAACAGGGGTGCGCATAGAGATCGATCCACTTGCGGTGTTGTCTCAAGGGTTACCTTGGAGACCACTGCTTCTTCAACTGAGCGTCTTTTTGTTTTGAAGAACATGTTCCAGAACCCAGGTCGTCCGCTTTGATGTCCAATGGACTCCAACAGCTGAACTGCTTTGGCTCATTGGCTTATAAAGTGAGCAGACCTGGGTTGACGGTCACAGCGCTTCGCATTGAGGATGTTCAATTCGAAACACTCACACCAACAAAATGGCCACGGGGGCGTTTCATACAGCCCGTTTATCGAAATGCATGGGGAGGGGGTTAAAGAATCAATTCATTTTTGTCAGGGGCGGGCATTATCCATTGTGTTTAAGAGGAATAATAAAAAAACAGGAATACTTTGATAAAAATATACACTCATACTACTCGCAAGTCATAGCCCAGGACAGCTGTTTCGGCCTTGTTGGGCCTCTTCAGCCAGGCATAATCGTTGCCTGAGCAATATAAGATGTTCGTATATTTCATATCAAAGCATAGAAGTAAAGAAAGTTTGCCAATTTTGCATAAGAAAAGAAAAAGAAGAAGCTATTGGTAAAAAAGTACTTGGAAGCCTGTTTTTTTATTAAAAGACACTCACGCTGTCAAAGCAGGTCCTAATTTTGTTCAGGATTGTTTGTTTGTTTTTTAAGTACATTTTGGCCCAACCTATTTTTCCTAAGGTTATCACGTGACTTTAGGCGGGTGTAGAGGGTCAGAGTGAGAAGATCCTAACGACCTTTACATCAAAAACTGCGCAAGGCAAGTTAATAAACGGGTGCTACATTTCATGCAAATCGGTCAACTTCATTTAATTTTGCTAATAATATTCGGGCCTCCTCCTGTATTTTCAATTTCAATATATTTTGAATTCATGTTAGAAATCACAGACATAACGGCGTAGAAATTTTATACTTGGTCAAGGAAATTTGATTTTTTTAAACGGCAATAATATAGCGGACACCCTCTGTATAGTAAGAAGTATAGAAATTTGATATTAGAATTTTAATAATCGAAAAATAGGTAATTATTAAAATTTACAATATATTCTGATTATAACATTAATACATCAATATAAATGTGATATGAAGAATTATTTAGCAGACGTACAAATAAATCTTTTGGTGTTGGACTGAAGAAATGATTACCACATTTGAAATTGATATTATAAATAGTCCTAATCTAAAATATTTTATTTCATATAATATGAACCATAAACTTTTATTGTTTTAAATTAATTTTACTTAAATACTTTTTGTATTGGATAGTGATTTGTTTAAAAAACAAATAAAAGTTTATTTTTTTTTTATTTTTTTTAAGTAAAATTAATTTTAAACGGTAAACTTCTATACTATTAAGCAAAATATTATAGATTAAATATTTCAGTTAAATAAAAATATCAATTTTAAAATGTGATAGTCATTTTCTTCTGCCCAACAGCGAAAAGAATTACTTGTAGTCTGTTAAATAATATTTAAACTGAAGTATTTATTGCATAAAAATCTTGTCAACGTTTTGATTAAAATTATTGCTACTTATGTATCATCTATCTATAATACTTTCGAAGAAAAAAATTATGAATATACTAGACATTGTAGGGAAGTATCATTCATTTGTTGATGTCTTCTATCAATAAAGTATTATCTTCACTAATAAAAAAAATATTGTCAAATTCTGTCTAACACTGGCTTCGGACACCAAAATGGGCCCTACTCGATATGTTTTTCAACCCGCCTCAAACTATGTATATTTTAAAAAATTGGATCACAGTGCTAGTTGTTTATTATTTTTAATGAAATGCAACGTCAAGTCTCCTACGGTTACAAGTATGAGCATCAGGTACTTATTGCATACAGATTGGTTTTGAAAAGAGAAGAACGAATATTTTTTTCAGTGAACTAAACAGGATGCATGCATAGATAAGGTATACTTTATCTATGGATGTATGGCATGAATACATGTTAATTCTATTGTTCATACAGAACATTGAGCAGGTGTCTCTTCTTTTTTAGCATGAATATGAGAGTGAAAGGCAGCGACTGTTACCAGAATATGTGCCACCTGTTGGGTAAACAAATTTAAATTTCTACATACATATTTGATAATTTTGAATAAGCCATTGGTTAATACTTATTTGCTTTTTATTATTGTATTAAAATTTGCTCATTATGTATTTCAAGTATATGTAATTTGTATTTACCAACTATAAAGGGTAGAATATTTTTGAAGTGTCTTATTTTTATTTGCTGTTGCATTCTTATGCTTCAGCAGTCGGTACGAGCATTTTGTTGTCGTGTTGCCGCTATCTATGTATGTACATTATGTATTATTTATTTGCCACATCCAAAAACCACCTAAGCAGCCTATCTATTCTTGGACTACTGAGTTTGAGTGATGACTGGATTAAATATATGCCGATACTTCTTCTCTTTCAGAACGCTTCAATCCAGTGATGTGGTACACGGAGATCATCGGGATAATCTGAACTCCATCATGGAAGATATTGTTAAAACTGTTGAAAAGTTGGTTATTTATGTGTTGGAATATTATACCTACCTAGTTACATATTTATTTTGTACTTTTAACCCCGTAGACTGTGAGAAAATTAGTTAGGTATATTGTAACTTTAGGTTTCTACTTTTTATGATGTTCATATATGTAGACTTATTTAGTTTATTTTTAGAAATAGAAACTTTTTACTTTGATCTATGTATCTGTATATGACATTGTTATTTATCTCACAAACTAATAGGCAACTGGTACATAAAAATGATGCATTCTGGCTCTCAGGTTGCACCCTGATCTCCATAGTTCCTGTGGTTTTCAAATCAATTTTAATTTTAAAATGGTTTCATATTGAACATGTTCTAATAAATTAGAATAAATACTAAACTTAGGGGAATAGTAACACTTACTTATAGAAACATAACAAATATTTTGCAAGTAATTTATAAACTAAATCAGAAGAAATACCAAACCAAAATTAGGCGTTACACAGGTTAGAACCGTACACCTCTGGATTGAGAGACCAAGTGTCCCACACGACTAACGCTTTATATAAAAACAGTTTAGAAATATTCTTATACCCACAGCAAACTACTGTAGATAGTCTGCTAATTTTGGTTGGTATGGAAGCACCTATTCTTTTGGACATAGCGCTGGTCGAATGGTTGGACATTGGTTTCTCAATTCCGAGGTGCATGGTTCTAACCTGACTACTAAACATTTATTTATTGTGCAGAGCGCTGGGGAATAGGAAGTTAGTAATGTCTAAGTTTGGTTTGATATTTCTTCTGATTTATTTCCTAAACTACATTTTTGATGTTTTTTAAGTTACCTTCATTTAGATAATGAATCACACGTCATTTCATGAAAAGTTTTGTTACACCATTTCACTCTATATTTTGAAATAAATTATTGCATACATAGAATAGGGCATTAGAAGCTTTGTATTGTTTCGTATGTTTTCAGTTGTTCTAAACGGGTTGTATATTTTTAATTTGTCTTTTTTCCCTTGTAGTCAAATTGTTGATGTTGGCGCATCTGACGTGAATAGTTTGGAACAGCCGGAATATTTAGAACGTGCTCGATTGTATTCGTATGTGTCATTATTTTAATTAAGTATTATTCGTATATGTCATTATTATTATTATTACTTAGTACAGCATTGCCAATTATGAAGATCGTCACATTAAGAGAACACTTTGAAAGAAGTAGCCATTTCAAATCTGAAACTTAATGGTTTTGAAGAATATTCTAAAAGTGAAAGATCTGTGATAGACCCACTTCATTTTTTTCTTTTACAAAGGTTTTAAACTTTTTTTCTAATTGCTTTACTTTGAGGAAAAGGTTTTACAAAAATAAGAGTTTACCACAAATCTTTTACTTTTGAAATATTCTTCAAAACCATTAGGTTTCAGATTTGAAATGGCTACTTCTTTCAAAAAGTTGTCTTAATGTAACAATCTTCATAAAACACTTAATATGCAATTAGATAGGGGGGGTTATTAATTGACGGGGCTGTATTTTCCATTTTGGCAACTTTGCTAGGGATGCATAGCAACTATTTTTAAAAAGAAGTATTGTAAAAAGTAAAGAAATTTTCAAACATCAAAAAGGTTAAAATGTTAGCAGGAACCATAGTTTAAATAGGAAATAATATCTAGATGTTATCCCTAACGGTCTACTAAGGTTATAAGTGTATGTACGTTGCTTTGATTTAAAAAAAACTTTTTAGATCTAGTAAAAGATCTAAAATGCGCTGTTAACCAAGTTTATTTTCCACTTTTTAGAATATTTTATCAACTCTGTTGTTTAGTATGCACTGTTTTGTGTTTTTAATGAAATGTTTAACGATTTGAGGTGTTTGAGAAATCTGACAGTACGTTTGTCAGCTATATGTAATTTCAGCACATATAGGCAAATGCCTCAACCGGTTGGCATACTTCAGAACAAAATTTCGAGCATAGAGAAATAGTACGAGTACCTCGATGTAAAAAAAGTATTTGGTTCAAAGTACATACGAAAATTTCATCCTATATGGTTATTGGCATAGTTCTATTCCTCCATGGGTTATTGGGATGGATGATTAATTAAGTGAGATATTTAGAAAATAAATAACTCTTACTTCGAGGATAAAATCTAATAAGCTTACAGAAAGGATAGATTAGCTGAAATAATTATCTTCAAGATTTAATTGTCTTTACTTTTTGATAACTTTAGTTTAAATTTGTAGATGTAATTACGCAAACGTAAGACACGTTCCAGAGAATATTTCTTTTATCAAAGTTTAGTTAATTGATATTAACATTTTGTTGCCTATTAATCTTTTACCTTTCTTGCCTACCTGTTGACTAACTTGGTTAGAAGACAGTATATTTAAAGGAATAATGAATCTGAAGAGTTGTTAAATTTTATAATATTATCAAAACTGCATATTATTCATGTTTTATTTACCTTACAGCACCTAAGTTATACATAGATAGATATGATGAAGTTTTAGTACGAGGGTTTCCGTTTGTAGGAAATAATTCCCCAAATTGTTTAACTATGTAGCGAATGGTTAAAATTTAAAACGTGAATATTTCTTTGATTTTAATATTTTTCTATTAAAATGGTTTATTCTTAAATTATCTATACAGATATTTTTTTAATCTAGTTTTTAGGTGGTACGTGCTTACAAAATATCTATGTAGCGTATTCCAAAAAATCGCTTTCATATAATTTTATTTTATGCTTTGACTAATAATACTTGTTATATCACTTGCATTTATTTTTTTCTTCAATATTTGTGATATATAATATCTTTTGACATAGAATACTATAATTTTAGCATTAAATTGATACAAATGAAAGTCAACCTTTTATTTTGTATATTGGGATTAAATATTTGATAATAGATGTTCATCAAATTTACAATGGTACAAATATGTATTATGTTTCTTTGTGTGTCTTTTATTTTTCCTTGTTTCTATAATATGTAATATATAAACCATTTGTTTAAAGCTTTCTGAAGAGTGTAAATCTATTTTGTATGATCCTAGTCTGATGATATTCGTTTTTTATGTTATATCTATTAAAACAGATTTTTCTACACATTAAACACTACAGAAATAATTACATTTATGTAGATGAAATAGAAATGATGTGAGTAACCAATTTAAACACCCCTTGCCCACCTAAATATTTTAGTCACCCCTAGAAAAATCATGCTTCCCATGTATGGATTTGGCTGAAATTTTGTACCATGGAAGTTTTATGATCATTTTTAAATTGATAAAAGGGAGAACTTGGGACCAAAAATTAAAGTTTATCCGTTTGCCTTTATCACCCTCCGTAGTCACACCCAAAAAAATACATTGGAATTTTTCCTCCCCCTGTGACCACAGAGTTAAAGTTAGTGTGCATAACTAATTCAAATTTACAGAAATAATATTAATTGTAGTTTTTGCGTTAGAATCCAAACGAAACTCTTAACAAGTCAAAATTTAGAGCGATAATTTTGAACACACTAAAAGTAACGTATTGAAACTTGAGATGTCTCACTTCTATGGATTCTGTGTTATAAGGAATCCTTTTTGAATGTGGCATTTAATGACCCAAAATGGTTTTTAAGCGGTAATTTTGAGGGAGATGATGTAGTAAATTTGTGAGTATGTGCGTAATCGCCTAAACATATACTACATATACCGTAGTTAGTAAATAGTTGAATTAAAAATACAGTTTAGTGCTACATACCATTACAATTACTAGATATGACCACAATCACCATAATAAAGTTTTCTAAATACGTATAACAGTTTCTATATCATATTTATTTGAATTTTGTCACTAAAATTGAATTAGAGGAGTCAAGGTATAAAAACGTCTATCAAAAAATGTCATGTTTAGCCAATGACAATTTGGCCGTTAGCACTACAATTCAGCTCAGGTTTTTATAAGATCATAAAAATAGGCCATTTTTAAATGCTTCCCATTATAGCCTGAAATAATTTGTTGAGTTGAAATTCATACAATCTGTTTAAACTCCAATGGTAAATAAGTGTACTAGATTTTATCAAAATCGGTCAAGTAGTTTTAGAGATACAGTATTTTAAAAGCTGGCTTCTTATGATGTATCTTTTTGTGTGGTTTCTAGGGACGCCAATATTGCATAGCAACAATGATCTTTTTCAAATACATCCCACATAACAATACTTTTATGGGTATTTGACCACATGAAACCTTAGTTACCATATTTCATCTTTCATTTAATCAATATTTACTGAACAATAATTGCTAGGGGTACCAATATGACATAGCAACAAGAAATTCTATATCACGGTGTGTTTTTTGGTTAAAAAATATTTAGATCCTCCATGTCTATTTTCTTCTAATATCGAATATATACATTAAGTAAAGTAAAAAAAATAATTTACCCTTTGTCAGCTATTACGTCATATCCAGATGGCCGTCATGAAAAAAAATGTATATAACTAAAAAACAAAGCATTTTTGTGCCTTTAACTTTATTACCAATAGATAGAAGAGTAATACTTCTTTATCTAATGAAAATAATTTTAATGCCATTGTTTGCTTCTATGACGTCATAATCCAAGAGAGAAAATCTTATATAACCTAAAAAACAAAGCAATTTTGGGACTATAAATATATTTCCAATAGATAGAAAAGTGGTACTTTATCTAATGAAATGCATTTCAAGGTCACATGTGGTCAACTTATGACGTCATAGACATTTCTTGCCAGAAGCGTGTGAAAATAGAATAAAATTTAATCTATACATCGAAAGAAACATTTCGTACCATATAAATGTATTTTGAAAATTGTAACTATACAGCAAATACATCTGACATCAATAGAAACTGAAAAAATGTTCCTGCTGGTGCTACGTCAAGGCTAAAGTGTTCCAGAATGGTTGTGAGAGGTACTGTGAGCTATTTTGGCAGTTCCTTAAGGTCAGAATGTGTCTCCAATCTGCACAACATCTCATTTTAGATTCTAAAGATAATTGTATATCTTTTCAAATCAATTTTAATGGCTTATCAAGCTTCAGGTGCAATATTTTAGCCTCTGGAACCTGGTAAAATAGCTTTCAGTAGCTCTCAGAACCAGTATTGTCTGCTTTGAGAGCTATTTTGAAGCTATTTGAATTGTTTAAAGCATGTGGCTCCAATCAGCTAAAAATCTCATTTTTAGATTTAAAAGCCATTTATTGGTTTGCCAAGATCCCCGAAGATATATATATATATATATATACAGGTTCTGAGAGCTACAGGATGCTATTTCACTAGGTCCCAAAGGTTAAGATATTGTATCAGAAGCTTGGTGACGTAATCCATTAAAATTGGTTTTTCTTTAGAATCTGAATATGAGATAATGGGGCGATTGGACCTGCCAAAATATTTAACAGTATCTCTCAGAACTATTTTGGACCACTTTGGCCCTGACACAGCACCACCAGGAAACAATTTTTTCAGTTAAACATTGATGTTAGACGATATATTATTTGTATATCTACAACTTTGAAAATGTTTTTATTTATGTCTAGATTCAATTTTTTACTATTTTCACACGCCTCTGGCTAAAAAATGTTTATGACATCATAAGTTGACCCCGTATGACCTTGAAATTTGTTTAATTAAATAGAGAAGTATTACTTTTCTATCTATTGATAATATATTTATAGACTCATAAATGCTTTGTGTTTTAGTTATATAAGATTTTCTCTCTCATAGCGGTCATTCTTGTATTTTGATTTTGTTTAAGTGTAATAATAAAAAATAGGTATACTTTGATATAAATATACTACTTATTTATATGTATTACTCGCAGGTGATAGCCCAGGACAGATGTTTCGGCCTTGTTGGGCCTCATCAGCTAGGCACAATCACTGCCTGATCGACATAAAATGTTCGTATATTTCATATCAAAGCATAAAAGTTAAGAAAATTAGCTAATTTTTCATAAGAATAGAAAATACAGAAGAAAATATTGGAAGCCTGTTTTTTTATTAAATGACATTCACGCTGTCAAAGAAGGTTCTGGCCAATTAATTTGTTTAAGAGTAATAATGATGTCAGACGATGTATTATCTGTATATCTACAACTTTGAAAATGTTTTTATTTATGTCTAGATTAAATTTTTTACTATTTTCACACGCCTCTGGCTAAAAATGTTTATGACATCATAAGTTGACCCCGTGTGACCTTGAAATGTGTTTAATTAAATAGAGAAGTATCACTTTTCTATCTATTGGTAATATATTTATAGGCTCATAAATGCTTTGTTTTTTAGTTATATAAGATTTTCTATCTCATAGCGGTCATTCTTCTATTTTGATTTTTTGTTACTATACTTAATGTTTACATTTGAAGAAATTAGACATGTAGGATTTTCTTCATTTTTTAACCCCCAAAACACACGGTGTTATATATGTAACTATCATTTTAAAGATATTTGATTAGCTAGTATTATCACTTTTGAAACGACAAATTATATGAATTAATTACAAAAAGAATGGAAATTAAAGACCGAAAAGTGTGTTAGCTCAAACCCTAAAATAAATAAATAAATTTTTAGGTGTTAGCTCCTACTATATGAATGTTATTGTGTTATTAGATTAATGATATTTTAAAACATTAGAACTAACAAATCAATAAATATCTAAAAATAACTACCATAAATTCAAATTCTTGTGTACCTAAGAAGCAAAGTAAGTCCCACAAATAGCAATTTAATAACTTTAGGATTTGAGCAGTGAGCTAATACACTTTTTGATCGTTTTGGTCTTTTTCATATGGACGTAATTAAAATATAGTAATAAAAAAAACAAGATATTCGAACGAAAACGCGTTGAATATATATGAACGTACACCCAAAGTGTAAAATAATCTAAATGTTGATATTTTATCATTTTGCTATACCTAATGATGCGTATGATTTTGTCTTTTACGAAAATATGTTGTATATTTATAATTCCTGTTTAATATTTGCATAATCACTTTTATCTCATTTTTTATTTACAAAAAATAGGATAATTAACTTTCGTAAATATTTAATTATTCCAGGTAGCATAAATTTAGATGATAAATTATTTACGACAACTATGAATAGGACATTTATTACGACATTCTAGTATGAATTCTAAAAAACTACATAAAATTTAGTACACTCATGCCAGATCTAAAATGTTGTCAACCAGATTACTTTTTTGGGATGAAATTTTCCAATTTTATAAGTTGATGTTTCGTAACCCTCGTACGATAGTTTTTATTTTTATTTACAGGCACCTATAACAAGTGTATCCACATGTTCAGTTTAGACACCCTGGAACACATTGGTAGTTTGAACGGGCATTTAGGCCCTGTAAACTGCCTAACTCTAACCTCTTCAGGCAACTTTCTGCTATCTGCAAGTGGTTGTGGAAGTGTAAATGTAAGTTCAGAAGTGATCATTCACTTGATGGTTCTGTGCATTTAATCACTGTAATTTGTTCACATTTTGTAGGCAATAAGCACTTACCTAGCATAGATTCCTATTTTCAAATAGCCAATTTTCACACGAAATATTTTTTGGGGGATTGAAATTCACAAATAATAGTTAACTTTTTCTGGGTTTTCCCTAGTTTTAGATTTCCAATATTAAGTCAAAAATTAGAATTCATCAAATATGTTGGCTTGACAGTTACTGATAAGCTCCTGATATTTCTAGGATATACAGGGTGTCCCAGAAGTTACTACCGTTCAAATTTCAATAAATTATCAAAGTAAAAATAATATTAAAAATACA
>JAUYWI010115627.1:0-10625 GCA_034780595.1 Parotoplana pacifica
GTTCACAAAAAAAGTTTGGTGCTTTAGTCATATTCGTAACTATCAGCCCTATTTTTGACGTTAACAGACTGGACTACAATAAAAAATGAGGGTATTTTGCCCTTTTTGCTGAATAGCCGCGGCAATTATAAATGCCTTCGTCGCCCCTGCTAGACATCAAACAAATGTAACTATACAAATGTAACTATACCAGTTTTGCGTTTGTTTGCATTCATCGAAAATGATTTTACCTTCTACTTTTAAGTTCAGACTCACTTTTTGACCTTTGGACATACTTTTGTAATAAATTTATAACAAGTCATGGTTGCTAAACTAATTTTTCCCAGCCAAAGTTTGTTAGTGAAAGTTCTTACTTTAATAGCAACGTTTCATTGTTAAAAGGGGATAATTTTTTAAAAACTATTCCTAGCAGCAGTTGCTGTAAGTAAAGAATAGAATAAATTATAGTACCTACCATATTGAAACGACGGTTTCACGTAGTCAAAAGTTTATGGGATATGTATTTTAAAAAATTCTTTAGCTATGCAATTTGGCGTCCCCAGCAATTATTCAAACATTTTTGATATGTAACCGATTTTTACTTCTTGTCCCAAAATGTGTCTAGATGTCAAAGGTAGGAATAGATTGCTCGACTGTTGTCTAAAGAATGAAGGTTCAGATGTGCCCACTAATTGTGTGGGCACACGACAGATTTCAATTATACCTACTATACTTTTGGGGCACACTGACTCTCTTGTGAACACTGCTTTCTGCCCAGCTGAAAAAGTCAGTTTGTTGTAACTGTGTAGAGACAGATGGGATCCCCATGCAGATACCTCTAAATGATAATTGATGCTCCTATTTATTAAAGATTTTTAGAATTCCTTTTCTTTGAAAACAATCAATCGTTTAAAAGTTACCGAAGAAAGAATAGGAAGGTAGCTCATGTTTACAATTGAGACCCATCAAAAATGGCAACTATTGATATGTCTCAAGCTAAAAAAATAGCCACTCTAAATATAAATTTTTGTTTACGAAAATTTATTGCACAATAAGCAATCTATTCTAACTTTGTCTATGGGTTATTTCTGTACGATTAGCAGTTCTAATAGATTTTTTTAAGTCCTAACTTTGTGACGAAGCTTTAACGACAACTAAAATTGACGCTTTCTGGGGAAAAAAATCTTTAAGGCCTAACTTTATTTAGAGATAGATTGAGAAATCCTTGACCCATCTAAACATTTGTTTTGTCATATTCTTTAGAAATTTTATTGAAAAGACCTCGATTTAAATAATTTCAACATATTCAGGCAGGAATTTTTGTGTGGGGGGTAGTTGTGGGAGGCTCAGGAGGGGAGTGCACATTCCCGTAAAACATTGCGAGATTTAAAAAAGAGTTAAAATATACCTAAAATAAGCTTTAAAATCTGGATATGAAAGCTTTTATTGTAAGACTCAACGGGTCCAAAGCTCCAATGTTATAACAAACAAAAATGTAGTTGGTTTTAGATAAATCAGTTAAACAGTGTAAAAGAAGAAAACAACTAATTTCAATTTTGGCAGAAATTGAGATGCTAGGACCTGCACAAAAACTCTTTAAACTTCAAATTTAATTTCTTGCAAATTCTGAATCACTTAAATGTGTAGTTTGGATAAAGATATTGTAAGACAATTGTAATTTATATGTTAAGGGAATCTTCAGTCAATGCTTGCATGTAGTAGTTTGTTAAAGAATATTTGTGACGGGAATTTCGTTTTTCCAAATACTGTTTAATTCTCTGCCAATATTTTTTATAATATTATAGCAAAATCTAGACCATTCTTTAAAAATTACTAAATTAAAATTAATATTTTATTTTTTTACATACATAAAATTACTACTCAAAAGTAATACGAACATTCATAATTAGTAAAACAAATGTAAATGAATTTTTATGAAATGTTTCCAATATGTGAAATTCACTAGAAGAATTATTATACATACACATTGATAAATTATTTTTGGAGAACTAAGCAGAATTTTGAAAAATAAAATACACCACAAGTGTTCTCTAATGTATTACTACCTGAAAGCATTGGCAAATGACTTTCTTTAACTTGACTTCGATTTAATATGAAAGTGAATATGAAACTGAACTAATGTTCATATAAGGAGTTGATTTAATCGGAATAATTTACTGAACGGTTCTAACATATGTTAAGCCATACTCCTTCCGACTGTTAACATATGCTCACGATATTTTAAAAAACATTTCCTGAATAAGTCAAGCAGATAGGAGACACTGAAATGTATGTTATTTCCGCTTGCATCAATAAATTTCAACATTAATTATATAATAATGAAAAACCTCATTCGACAAGTTTATACAATAGTGCTGAGTTCAAACTACAGTTGCTTTTGTAGACGACAGGCACAATTAATGAGAGCTGATCCAGCTGGACCATGATTTCTTCGTCTTTGGCGAAGCTTTGGAGTCAAAACTCCATGTCAACTGATTTGAGGTTTGAGTTTTCCAATCTTACGAAGGTAGGGAATCACCAGATTGGGTTGGTTGAGTTGAGTCAGATTAGTATCAGGGCCTGGGGTGTCCAGGCGAGGTGTTGTCCAGACAACACACCTCCTGAGAAGGCGATGTTCGGTGTCCTCAGGTTCGTCATGGCAATGTGGACAAATGTCACTGGTGGTAGCAGTGCCTATTCGGAAACGGTAGGCTTGCAAGATCGGAGAGTGACCAGTTCTAAGTTGGGACAGCCCTCTTTGCTTGGATCTTCTGAGGTTGGGAGTTTTACTGGGATTACCCTCAGAAATACGATATTGAGAGTCGTGTTTTCTGTTGTTACTCTTTTAATGTCGGATTTTGCTGTCTGGAATTGGATATGGACGCTGTTTTGACTGAGACTGGTTGCTTCTTTAGCCAGTGTATCAGCTCTTTCATTTCCTGTTATGTTTTCGAATGTGGATAAAACGTTTTTCGTTAAGTAGTCTTAGGTTTTGACAAAGCCAGCTCCTTTTTTCGATATTATTAACTAGCGAAAGCTGTCAGAGAAGAATCCTATAATTGTAGTTGAGTCATTTTGGACTCCCTGAGGTGTTGAGCAGTGGTGTTCATTGCAACAGCTTCATCACTATCAGAAGAACTTATTAATCCTGCAGCAACTTTCAACTCTTCTTCCTTATCATCTTTCCAGCAAAGTAGGACCCTAGCACCAGAAGCAAGTCCATTGTCCATCACACTACCATCCGACCAAACTGAGATGTCAAGACAGGGAAGGTTTGATTTGAGTCTAAGTGTTTGGGTATTGTGGCAAAGTTTACGATTAGGTTGGTCTAATGGCATTCGGAGTGGCTTTTTGATGTACATATATAGCAGTAAGTTGGTCTATTCTACTTTTAAAAGGGACGATTTCAAAAGTTGGTAGATGTTTTTTGGGAAATCCGTGATTTACTGTAATTTTTACTATTTGATCTTCTGAGGAGCGATATAGCAAAAACCAGCTTGCTCTTGACAGAATATCTTTTTACTTTCTAGCCAATGTCTGATGCTGAGAGCAATCATACGCTCTGTGACTTTTGTTATACATGACCCAAGAGCAATAGAGCGATAATTTCCAATTCTCCTAATGGTTTGCCATATATGCATTGGGCACAATGTAGCTAGTTTCCTTTGATTGGAAAATTCGGCTCCATTCCAGCTATCGGTAATTAGCTCTTGAAGTCGGTCCCAAGTGTAAGAGCCTGTTGTTGGAGACTGCATCTTGTGCCGGGTGCCTATTGGATTTCATAGACAAACAGGTATTGTTCAGTTCTGATGAGATGAATTGCTGACAAATTCCCTCCCTAGCTAAGCTTGTTTGGTCCTTGTTCCACAGTGTGTGACAAATTCCCTGCCTAGCTAAGCCTGTTTGGTAATTGTTCCACAGTGTGTGACAAATTCCCTCCCTAGCTAAACCTGTTTGGTCCTTGTTCCACAGCTTGTGACAAATTCCCTATCTAAAAACACATTCTTCTATAGTTTTCAATGAATGAGTGGAAGTTTGGAGCATAGTCCCAAATTGGGAAGAATTTGCCATAAAATATGTCTAGATTAGTCACATATTTCTCCAGCTACGTGTCTCAAACTAAAGTTAGGCCTTGAATATGTTTTATACTGAAATCGTCACTTTCACTCGCGTGATTTTAGCAGTCCCTGATATTACAGGGTGGACCATAATTCCCCCGTCAGTTTTAAAAAAATAAATATTAAATTCTTGGAATTTCCAATACTCCCTATTGTGGGTATATTTAAATGACAATTTTGGGCGTCTCTAGTTTGTTATAAGTAAAGGAATTGTCGCAAATCGAGATGAGGCAACTCTTTGTTGTGGGCATGCTTGAGGGCACAGGTCAGGTTTACTCACCGATCGGAATTAACTGTCAGTCACTGGTAGAGTTGCACAATCATCGTGTTGAAACAGAACTTGACGCAATACCGGTCGCACTGTTTCGAGATACATTTCGCGATTTTCAAAAAAACAATGAGGAAGGCCTTTTTTGAAAATGTAAATATGTACTAACTCGATCTCTATGTCTAATTGTATCATTAAATAATGGGAATAGATTTACAATTCATTTTGCTCATTTATTATTTATTTTTGATCCACCCCAAGGAAAATTCTATCTCTGAGGCCCAACAAGGCCGAAACAGCTGTCCTTTGCTATCACTTGCGAGTAATATAGATAAGTAGTATATTTTTATCAAAGTATTCCAGTTTTTTATTATTTCTCTTAAACACATAAATTGGCCAGAACTTGCTTTGAGAGCGTGAGTGCCTTTTAATAAAAAAAGGCGTCCAATACATTTCTTCTGAAAATCTTCTACTATTTCTCTTCTTATGCAAAATTTGCAACTTTTCTTTACTTTAATGCCTTGATATGAAATATACGAACATTTTATATTGCTCAGGCTGTGATTATGCCTAGCTGATGAGGCCCAACAAGGCCGAAACAGCTGTGCTGAGCTATCATTTGCGAGTAATATGAATAAGTAGTATATGTTTTTTTTATTATTACCTTTAAACACAAAATAATTTTGTGTATCTTTTTTACATAATTATCTGTATTACTACCAACTGTATTTATCATACGTAGCGGTACCGGTGGCAATACTCCTGAACCTTGGTATCATTATTAAGAATTAAATAAAGTTTCTTATTTTGTATCCATCTCTATCTCATCACTGCCATCTAGAATTCCTGCCCCGTACAACACCTATTTGTAACACAATTTTATAATCAGACATGGCTTTGAGCAAAATTAAAAATCCAGGGAACTGGCCCTATCACGAGCGAGCGAAGGGATGTCATTTTTGGGTGCTTCCCCCTCTACAAGATAACTTAATGTATATTCTGGGGTTTTAGTAGAATTTGTAATTTTGTTCAAAATCCCGGAATAATCTCATCACTGTATAATTAATTATCTTTGTCAGAATACACAAGGTGAAATATCTAGGTTACATGTTTCACAGAAAATATAGAGCTATCTACTTAGAATATGAATATATATAGTTCAAACACAAGTATAAGTGAAAAATGCTATTAATATGAATTTGAAAACAAGCCAGGTTAGTGTATATCAACAACGCTGTGCATCTAATAAAATAAAAAAAATAATACTAAAATGTAGCTATATGTATGTATGTCATGTAAGAAAAATGATATCTGCTATTTTGAAACAACTAATGGGAATGTATTTTAAAGTGAAACTAACCGAATTTATTTAGGTGTATGTAATTAAAACAACGGAAGATTTCAAATTTATTAACATTGCTGGAAGTGTTCCGCATGGTAAAAAAACAAACTTAAGAACACCTGTCAGGAAAATTGTAGAATCGTACTTCCCACTGTCAGATAGAGCTAACATTCGAACAAAATAGTTTCTTTAAAAAATTGCTTTGGTAAACATTGACGTCATCAGATCGAAAATGAGTTATTATAGCTGAGTGATTTGAGAGTTAATATGTTAATAAGAGCAATAATAAAAAACAGGTCTACTTGGATAAAAACATACTACTTATTTATACATATTACTCACAAGTGATAGCCCAGGACAGCTGTTTCGGCCTTGTTTTTGGGACTCATCAGCTGGGCATAATCATTGTCTGCGCAATATAAAATGTTCGTATATTTCATATCAAAGCATAGAAGTGAAGAAAATTTGGCAATTTTGCATAAGAAGAGAAATAGTAGAAGATATTGACAAAAAAGTATTGAATGCCTGTTTTTTATGAACCAATGTTGGCCGTTTTAAAATTTGACAAAATTTTAAATTACTGTAAGCTTTTATATATTTAGTCGTAAAATAATTTTAAAAAATTGAATTTAATTTTCCAGACATTAGTGTTAAGAGTAATAATAAAAAAACAGCTATAATTTAAATAAAAATATACTACTTATTCATATTACTCACAAATGATAGCCCAGGACAGCTGTTTCGGCCTTATTAGGCCTCATCATCCAGGCATAATCACAGCCTGAGCAATATAAAATTTCGTATATTTCATATCAACGCATAAAAGAGAGAAAAAATCGCTATAAGAAGAGAGAAATTAGAAGATATTCAGAAAGCCTGTTTTTTTATTAGTACCTACTTAAATTTGTCGTATAAATTGATAGTTAGTATGTGACCACAATTATTTTTCTTTTTCAAACATTAAACAATATCATGCTGCAATGTGATAACTGTTCACTGTTCAAATAGCAAATGTTAATTAATAGTAAATAAATTACGTCACGTCACCATCGTAAAATCAAATAACTGATTCAACTAAACACCGAGATTTAATTACTCCACACAACTTATCACAACATATAAACACATTGACATTGAAATACCCATTAACATAGATTTTTAATGTGTTAAGAGTAATAATAAAAAAACAGGAATACTTTGATAAAAATATACTACTTATTCATATTACTCGCTAATAATAGCCCAGGACAGCTGTTTCGGCCTTGTTGGGCCTCACTAATCAGACATTTTTTATATAAACTTTTTGTATACAACTTAATTTATGTACGACTAGTTTGGTTTGTATAATACGACTTTTGTATACGACCGAGACAAAGTTTTTCTGTCACGAACAAGCAAACAGTATAAAATCCAATAAGATCTTTTACCAGAAATGGTGGCAGTGCCCACAAGTCCAATTTCTTGCTAGCAGGTTTCAGGCCCTTGCACTTGGAGCAGTTGTAGAGCTGGTCGTTTCCCAGTTCCTCCTCCCGAGTGAAGGCTTCCAGACACGTGTTCAGGTCCATTGGGTCCAGGGAGAGACGCTTGGCTTCCTCGACCGATGGGTCCAACACAAAGTCCTAACAAATCAACAACAACATCTCATTTTAATAGCACATTTCTACCTGGAGAAGATTGACAGTTTCGTGTTCAACTAAAACACATCATTGACAAATAGGTAGGTACATAGTCAATGAAACAAAGATATAAACTTCTTATTGCTGAAACTGAAACAAAATTGTCTTCTTAAATTTTGTATTTTTCGCCTAAATCGCTTATTATACTTTTTCTGAGAAAAGCTGTGCAAGGTAAAACACCTCAAGAGCAATTTGATTTAGAAAAAAATCCTTAAGATAATATAAATGAATGAATTGGTCCATAACATTGTTAAAAATATCAATCAGTAATTTGAACAAAGATTTTTTTTGACCACCAGACGGGTAGCCATAGGACCCGTAATCAGATACGGGCGTACAATATTTTGACGAAGGACACACAACCACCCAATAACTTCATTCAATCAATACCTAATTTTGATCAAAAATATAAGATTGGTTAAACCGTAGAGTGAACATCTCTCGGTCGTATGAAACTTGAGATTAATCTCTATGGCTTTATAATGTTTAGAATAGACAGCCCTAGTTCAATTTGAACCATAGATATTGTATATTACTTTTAATACATTTAATATATTTAAGATACAATATCTATGATTTGAACAAGACCTCAATTCAAGATTAATATTTTCTTTTTTGAGTTCTCTTTAATTTAAAAAAAATTAACCGAAGGAAAAGTAAATATTTGATGAACTATTGAAAATCATAAAAAATCTAAATCCACAATATAGGGGGTGTCCCAAGAAATACTTTATTTAGCAACAGTTCTCCAAAAACTATTTAAAATCATAGCAGCCCCTTTGAATGATGCAGAATAAGTAAAGATTGGTTATATAATTTTAGAGCAACATGCTTTTAAATTGTGTTTTCACAAAATGCAAAATAATTGGACCACAAAAATAATAAATGTTGTAGTAAATGCTAAGCCCCTAATTTTGATCCAAGGCTTATCCAAATCGGCTGTATAGCTTTTGAGAAATGACCCCCAGAAGGGTACTTGATGTTCCAAAAATCCACCACGATTTATACACAAATGGTTGTTTTGTGGGTCACATATTAAAATCACAATAGCAAATATCTACAATTCTTTTTTGCTACAGTATCATTATCGTATACGTTAAAATATAAAAAAATAAAAAATGGTAGAAGCATTCTCTTATGCGGCAATTAAAAGAAATTTTGACAGAATGTTTTATACAAAGTGCAGTTCCATGTCAATACCTACATATAGACATCTTCTACTGGATTTGTCAGCAAGTTCATTATCTCTGGAATATTCGTATTGTCAAATTAGATACTTTATCATGCGAGTGTTTTCCTGATATTATATAAATAGGTATAGAGCACATTCACTATATTATTGGGAAAAAACTATAATTATCCCCGTTTGCAATAATTAAATTGTAAGACTTAAATAAAAATGTTTTTTGTTTGAATATGTAGATGAAATAAACCTTTAAAGAACGGAAACAGAAGTCAATCAAATTCAGGAAACAAAAATGCGTTTAAATAATAGATTGTTTTCCAAAAGATAAATAACCTTTAAATTTAAAGAGTTAAAATAGTGATAGTGCGTAAATTTTATCTAATTGTTCTTCACCTAGTATTTCCAATGTGACTATTGGACCAAATTTAAACAGAATATAATTGTTTCATAAGTAACAAAATTTGGAAATCAGAAAAATTAATTTGTAATTTTTTTTAAAGAAAAATTAATGAAAAAGTTTTGTAATAGGTGGCTTAGTTAGGAAAAATGGCAATTTAGTTACAAGAATGCTAAAAGTACCAAACGTTGTCAAAAATTTAATGACCTTATAAACCTCAAAAATTCCTTTTAGATCCAGCTGCTTTGGCGATAGATATGGCGAAAAATCAGGGAATAAGTATATTTTTGTTAAAATAATTCAATAGATGAAATTCTATTGGAAAACGTTGAATCATATTTAATAATTTATGTCTTCAAATTCATGTTTTCATATTTTCAGATGGACTGTTCGTAAATACATAGACCAAAGATCATTTTAGTCCAAAAAACGGTGTTATTTATGCTTTAGTTTGAAACTAAATAAAATGAATACACAATTTAAAAAAAATGATTTGAATACATCACTAGTTTTCAGAATTTTCGGTAGAAATAAATACACAAACTCATGTTACATTTGTAGTACAATATATTTCGGTGCTTCTCACCAGGTAGTGTATAGCACAAACCCTGATGAGAAGCACCGACATCTTTACTACAACAAATGAAACAAGAGTTTCTGTTTTTATTTCTACTGAAAATTATAAAGATGATTTGGTGTTTTAAATAATTTAATTAAAACATAAATACATGTTAGCCTTAAATAAGAAAATTGTAATATTGGTTAATTTACACTATTATTTAAAAATGGGATATAATTCACATAAACCAAGGAATCAAAAGAGAGAAATCATGGATTTAAAAGCTGAGAATTCATAAATCATAGATTAGAATTTATCAAAAACATTTATTTTACTCTGTGGTTTTTCTGAACTTTTAATTAACAATATCATAATTTTCTTATTTAAAGACCGAAAAAGTCATTTTGGGTGCTAGCTCTCACTATATGAATGTTATTGTGCTTTTAGATAAACAATATTTTGAAATATTAGAGCTAACAAAGTTAAAATTCTATAAATGGCTATTTGTGGAAATTATTTGTAGATGTTCAATGTCTTTAATTTTACTTTTCGGAACTTCAAAAATTTGAAATTATTTTCAGTTGTCTCTTGACTTTGTTAGCTCTAATACTTAAAATATTGTTTATCTAAAAACACAATACATTTATATAACTTTCTAACTTTATTCTAACACCCAAAAATGATTTCACTTATTTTAGGGTTTCGCTAAAACACTTTTTGACCTTTTAGTCTTTAAATTCCATTCTTTTTGTAATGAATTCATATAATTTGTGGTTGGTTTGCCAAAGTGATGATACGAACTAAGGTTGACATGTAGTCAAATATCTTTAACATGATAGTTATTTAAAAACAGGTTGTTGCTATGTCATATTGGTGTCACTAGCAACAGCTGCTAAGTGGAAATTGATTGGAAGAAAGTTCATTATGGTAACTAAGGTTTGATGTGGTCAAATACCCATCAAAACATTATTATTTAGGCCAATTTTCAACGAACCTATAAAGCCCATTGGGCAAGGCTGAGCTTTAGAGCTGACATTCAATTGTAATTGGATTAGGATAAGCGTCAAACAAATTTAATAATATTATTTCAAGTACTCAAC
>JAUYWI010115638.1:0-21406 GCA_034780595.1 Parotoplana pacifica
TCACCATACGGGGCGCAACCATTGACCACCAATCACTTTATGGTCCTTGGGCTGGTAGGAGGTGGGTTGTCTAGTACACCAAGTGTGCCACGACTGGGTCTCGAACTGGGTACCGCCCGATCCGTAGTCCAGTGCGCTAACTTCAAATATTATGCCACTATCATTAGTGTACTTATTAATTGATTTTTTTTAAGTGCATTTTTAAATTTAATATCGTTGCCCATCTGTCCATCTGTGTTGCTGCCTTCTAGATCTATCATCTAGCGGAGGAGACGATTGTGCTCTTGCTGGACCTCAACGGAGACAGTCAGGCCCTCCTCGAGTGGGTGATAGACCGGTGCTACACGGGCAGTCAGCAGATGGTCCGAGCTTGCTTCCAGGCCATTGTCAAGACCTTCAACAATAAGTGAGCACTTTATGGCTGACAGTTTTACTTGGGATGCAACTGAGGGGGTGACAATCATTTTATTACAGGTATCGCCATAGAAATCGTTGTCACTTTTTATTTGCAGTGACATATCTTAAGAGAGAAGATTAAAGTCGTAAGAATAAATTTGAGACAAGTTTTGTCATTGAAAACAAAATGTCTAGGAGAGATCATTTAGTTTTCTCATAGAAATCTGTTTCGAGTCGTTTTTTGGACAAAGATGCATTTCAGCTTTATTCCCACGGTTTCATTAGGAGCTTATGTAGATGGGCATAGCAGGTTCAGTAGCGATTCGTTTCAAAGACGAGGGAATTTGTGCACATGTTTGTGACAACGGAAGCAGTTACCATGGAGGAAGCAGTTGAGATAATTAACAAATTGTTTGCTAATTAATTGGGTAGATATACATTTGAAATATATTGTAAACAATATTAAGATAATTATGTAAAATGGTTATGCCCCAAAACTGCATTTCTATGTCCGTAATGATCTTATCGATTTTTGAGGCCCGACTTCAATATTTTAGAGGGTCGTAGCTTGACCCACTTAGCGAGTATTCTTCGTCTAAAAAATCGTGTACCTCTAAAACATTTCAAGGTATATCTGTGCCAAATTTCAAACCGATTGTCTTTTTTAATGTTTCACTAAGAAGACAGGCAAGTATATTGATAAAAAAACAGTCATACTTTGATAAAAATATACTACTTATCTATATTACTCGCAAATGATAGCCCAGCACAGCTGTTTCGGCTTTGTTGGGCCTCATCAGCTAGGCATAATCATTGCCTAAATAATATAAAATGTTCGTATATTTCATATCAAAGCATAGAAATAAAGAAATTTTGCATAAGAAGAGAAAAAGAAGAAGCTATTGACAAAAAAGTTCTTTGAAGCCTGTTTTTTTTATTAAACGGGGGGTTGTTTGACATTGTAAAACTGATTCATTTGACCGTAGTTGCAAGTATATGGTGCTTGATCTTTAGAGTACCCATGTCCAAAATTGTTTAATAGCCATTTACGGCTCCACAGCATCATAAAAACCCATGATATTTCTGGTCGCCTATGTCCAACATTTGCAGTTGTTTCAGACGCTGTAGGTTGTCCAAAACTTCATTATCCATTTTAAATATTTCGAGAATTGAATTTTGTGACTCCGTTTTTCGACTATTATACTTTACAAGTTTTTATTTTTCTTGGTGTTCGATGCTTTTAGCAGGCTTGTCCAAGTTGTATGTTGTCAGTGAGGGTTCTGCTCCCACACCCCCGTTAAATTTGCAGTGGATTTCGGCCAAAATAGTTTAAAAAGCTTAACTTTGTGACTTTGTTTGTCGACTATGTGTGGCTCGTACACACTCATTTAGTGTCATTTTAAAGCAAATTTCATGCACTATTTAGAGATGTGCAAGTCATACCAAACTGCAGATTTGTTTAGGAGATGTTCGAACAAATCCAATTGTGAAATCGAAGCTGAAATGTTAAACGCTTCGTAGAGGATGTTGTACTGCACCTATTTTCATTATCCTACAACACGAATCCCGTACAATATTCGGAAAGTGTCTTTGTGCGGTTTTATATCCAAATGTTGCCAAATTTTCCTGAAATTGTGAAAATGGCTTTGCTAAATAAAAGGTATAGCTGTGCACACTCTGTAGGGTTTTCTATAATTTGCGCCTAATTTTAGCTTTCACGGTGCCATGGTCTGAGTTAATCCACACTTATAAAATTTTTGCGAGAAAAAGAATAAAAATAAATAAAACAAAGGACCACAGACGGAAAAGTAATATTAATTTAGAGAATTCTATGGTTAAATGAATATATAACTAACATAAAATACTTTATGAAAACCTATTTCCAGTTAACGTAGGACTACGCCAATTCTTTTGATTACTTGTAACATCAACAGAAATCAATTGGATAAGCGAGTAAATTCATCTTTTATAGAGATTGGAATTTAACATAGGAAAATCTATTCTATGGCCAAATCAACTGGACCCAAATGGAAAGATGATGGAGCATGAGCAATTTTTAAAGGTCACCAAATTTTGGCAATGTTAGGTGCTTCTATCATCTTGTAACTAATTACCCTTTTTTAAACTAAGCCACCTAACTATAAACAGTAGTTCTTAAAATAATATACATATGTTCTATTTGTTCTACACAGCTTTTTATATTGAAAGTGATTGAAAACAGATCATAAGTGTAACTTGTAACATAATTAATGAATTATAGGAATCTTTTTATTCCAATTCCAGTCTCGCCATAAATTTGGATTGAAATAGAACGTTTGCCACTGAACACTGATTATTAATATATTTTATGGGATTTTCAGTCATTAAACATTTATTAAATAATATTTTAAATTAAAAATATAAACTAAAAATTTTTTTTTTGGTGTGAGGCATCTACATCGATAGTTTGGTCATAGTGATAGGTAATTAGCATAAAATATCTCAGTCATTTGATCAAAGTTGTTAATGTATTTCTGATTAACTTTTTGCTGGACTTTATGCTTAATTCATGTCCTAATCGGATAATATATTAACGTTAAGAAGAAATGTTTCTGTTGAAACCAGACTGATTATGATATAGATGAACATTTTAGATCTCTTCAACCGCTCAATGCCATGTTAAAAAAATGAAATAAGTTCCATAAACATTGTCGGTACTCTAAAGAGCCATCATGTTTCTTTAAACAAAACGAACCACCTGGTCAAAGGAGCTCAGGGAACTCAAATCCGTTGTCCAGTAATGAGCGTATAGTGGAATACACCTACACGAATTATAGACTGCTCAAACTAGTATTGCTATTAATTGAGACGCTTCTATAAGTCACTGGATGTTGTGCAAAGGATTTATGGGGATATTTGTCAAACTTTAAGTAGCATATTCCATTAGAGCGTCCAGTTTTAGTAGATTGGTGTGGTTGTAAAATCTGTGAACTGTGTTTAGATGAAATACACGGTGACATAGGTAGGCTAGCTCATAATTATTTAGTGATCCGATAACTGTGGATTTTTTTTAATAAATACCTATTACCGGAAGCTGCCAAAACATGATTCACTCAATTTGAATATAAAATATAATATATAGGAAAAATAAATGTATAAAACAGCAACGTTGGAAAAAATTAGTTAGTTATAGATGGATACATAACTTAGATAGGTAAAGGTATATTAGGTGGTAGTTACATTTCTAGGTATCAACAGAGACCCGGCTGTTAGCGATAATGTACAAAATGGATATGGAAACACAATCAGTTAATGATTTCTAAAAAAAGTCAATATATTTTTAGAAATCGATAAAATACTAAAAAAACTTTCATGATGGGGTGATGATAAATTTATTAATTTATTTGAAAAGTTAATTTTGTTGATTTCAAAATTATTTCCTTAATAAAATGGTCATTTATTTAACTGAGTAAACAGATTTTCGCAAGTTTTTAATACTGAGTTTAGTAATTCAACACAATAAAGTTGAGACATGTCTTTATCCAAACCTATCTGAGATGCATCTCGTGTAGAATATATAAAGAATCATAAAAACGTATCTCAATATATTGAGGTAGATGAATTATTCCAACATATTCAATTTTCTCAGTTAATAATTATAAAGCCGTAATTTATTGTAAAATTGTCATAATAGTTCAGTCTACAAGCTGTCGAACCACAAAGTTATAAAGTTTCTCTCAAAGATTCACAACTATGAGGAGTTTATTGTGTTACAACCCACGGAAATTCACTTTCGGCACATTTATTAACGGCTCCTGATAGTGTTTCTTCTTTGAAAGAAAATTCAGCTTTGTATTAATCTTTGGGGGATTCGACCAATTTTTCAGCTTGCATTGATTGAAAATTATTTACAGCGATTTCTATTGTACAATATTTAGTTATATTGTTTGTTCACTTTATCAATTTCTTTTTCAACAGGCCGAATCAATGTAACGCTGATGGTGACAAAATTGAGGTCTATGATGGAAGCCACAAGTTGGGCAAACTCCTAGGAACTTTATGCGGTACATTTCTTGATGAAAATAATAAAGACGTGAAATTTGAGTCTGAAACATCTCAGATGACTGTTAGGTTCATTTCTGATGCCAGGACCGAAGCTCGGGAAAAGGGATTCAAAGCAAGATACTCCTTTAAAAGAAAAGTACCTGGTAAGTAAACAGTGCTCCAGAGTTATTGATTTTCCGTTTCATAAAAAATAGTACACTTTTGACAGTATGAAGATTGAAATAGCGCATATTTCGAAAGATTTGCTTTTTAATTAACTTTTAAATGTGTAATTGTAACGATTTAAATTAAGTTTATTCAAATCAATTAATAAATGGTTGTTTTAATGACAATTAAGTATCAAAATTGCAAAATTGGTCAAAGAGTTCAGAAGAATATGATTTTTGGAAGCGTAACCTTTCTTATTTTCAACAGGAATATATAAATATCCCGCTTTTCATCCCGTTCTTTGTGAAAAAAAAATTATCTGACAAAAATCATTCGAAAGCTACATAGATATGGAAAACTAGTTTTATTAGAAGAAGATTTCCTCGTATAAGTATTTTATATTAATTTGTGTTGAAGATACTTATTCAGAACGAAAACGTTTAGCGTAATACTTATGTGCATGACTTTGCTAATTTACTAAAACATCATCTGAATTTTAATTGTGGCTTTTTATGGATATCTCATGTAACTTCAAGCCAATTTATAACTATTTCTAAAAATAAGTGGCACATAGTTGATTAGAAAACATCTTTTCTTGAGTATTATCTATTGTCTGTGACGTCATATACATATAAGTGTTTTTTTCATATTCTAATTAATTTTTATATAGCCATTATATCTACTCATTTTATATAACCTTTGAATTTTGATATATTAGCGGTAATATTTTTGACATTTTTCCATACTTTCGCCAGAGAGGAAGTTTTAGGACTTTTATGATGTCATGTCAGATATCAAAACTGTTTTTAAAGACATGTGAGGCTGAATCCCGTTTTATTACAGAATGAATGAATTGTTTTTCAAAGGCAAATCATTTTTTGGCTGAAATATTGGACTTCCTACTCTGGACCAGATGTTCAGATGATAGTAGCTTCCGATATATCTAGGGATACCATGACCAGAGAGCAATATATTAGTATTTTACTTGAAAAAATCATTTTAATCGACACAAACAACTTTCATTTCAACAAGATGGTGCACATTATACGGTGCAGGTTAGAACAAAGATACTTATTATCTTTGGGTTAGAGAAACTCTGCACACTGGAAAATTTTAAGTGACTTTTAAAACATCAGATATTGAATTCAACATTTGGTGGGGGGGAGAGATACTTTTTATCAAAGTAGCTTTAACCCGTTTTAGTCTTTTGTGTATGTAGACACTACATGAAAGTGATAAGAAGAAAATCAAAGCATTTGAAACGTGGATATGGAGAAGAATGCAGAAAATCTTATGGCAAGACAAAAATGAAGAAGTCTTAGCGATATCTACGAAAGAAGGAACCTACTAAATACAATTACCAAAAAATGGATTTGTCAACTATTGAAACCAGTTATCGAAGGCAGACTTTTAGGGAAAAAAGCCAGGGTAAACCAAGGAAAAACATGTCAACGGATCTTGTAAGAGTGTTATATTCAGATGTTAAACAATAGGGAACAGTGTAGAAAATGGATCCATAGACATGGACCTGCCACAAGGTAGAGAAGAAGATAGATAGAAGTGTAGTAGGTGGATTGATCTTTTGGTTTAAGAACCATCAATCGTTGAATGTGTATATCCTAGATAAGAAAATTGACAAATTTACCTACCTAAAATACTTACAGACTAATTGTTGCACATTACCATTTACTGATACCAAAACTGCAGCTTACCATAAAGTACAGTATGTAGCAACAAAGAAATGGCTTTCTAAAAGGAATCATATACATAGAAATCGAAATGTTGATTGATTACCGAAATGTTGACAAAGTATGGTTGATTATTTTATATAACAGATCTCTCTTGGCTGCTGCAGTCATTCAGATAAATCTAATAGAAGATGTGGTGTTTTTATTTATTTTGACAAACTGTTCTACTGCTTTTTTTATTTTTAAGTTTGTAGAGAGAGAGAGAGAGATAGAGAGAGAGAGGGAGAGAGATGGGGGGGAGAGATGTCGTTAACCCAATTTATTTGTAATTAAATTGTATATAAATTACCGCCAGGTTTCGAGTGAGAATCTGTAAAATAAGGCAAACTGGGATACTCTCTGGTACCTAATGTAATGATGAATGATTGTTGGGATTATTATAAGAATAGAGGCTGTACTGAAATTAACATTTATTATCAGAGCAGATAAAACAATGCTTTATGAGATAAGAAGATCATTGATTATCTCATTATTTAAAGTTTTGAAATAATAAATGTTAGAAAATCAGTATTACATTTCCAAGAAGTGAAAGGTTAAAGATATCCAAGTTCTATTTTTACTGCGCTGTTCAGCCCCCATGTCCTAAATTTGTGGGCTTTGAATAAAGCTATGCTATGATATTTTTACTCACTCCACAGATAAAGTATCTTAAATTTGAGTTATTCTCAATTTATGAGTAAATCAAATTTTTATTTTTATTATCTACTTAAATATGACTAAATTTGGATACTTTTTTGGTAAATATGTTTCTTGAAATTCTCACAGATTTAAAATGCAGTTTTGTGCGTCTTTTATGACAACCACTAAAAAGTGACTCTCAGGTTGCACCGAAAACAATCAATACGTTTTGTCTTAGATCACAAATATTGTTAAAAAATTATATAAACTAAAATAAACACAAAAATGTCTGAGAGACTGGCATAAATACAATTTATCATTTAGTTAAATTACTATTTATAACTATCAATAATAGTTTTTTTCGTTAAAGGTCAATAAATATTCTTATGAGAATCGCATGTATCTTATTTAAAATTATTTAAGCAAACTCTGTTAGCATACACTGGGCCGAAAATATTAAAATTATTTATTTTGTAATTATCACGAGTTTTATTGCGTGCAACATCATTGTTGTTTATGATAACGAAACAGACCATTAGTACTAATTAGTTGACCTTACAATTGACTTTTTAATAATTATTGATAACAGCAAGTTAGATTATCTTATTTATTTTATAAATTAAACAAAAAATAACAACAATTAATAAATACGAAGTAGATTGTATTGTATTATGATGTTCTCTAACAGCAGCAGTATAATATGATATTCAGATAAATATTTGTCTAAAATTTTGTCAAACAATGGGAAAAAAGAATAATGATAGATACTGAATTCAATCCATGTACTTAGAAGCCACCCTTTTGAAGCCTCTGGCATTTAAATACGCAGATTCCCTGTTATAGATAGGTAGGTACTACATTAAAATAATTAGTCTTGAAAACTACAGAATTCTTTATCAAATTTATTAGATAAAATATATTTATTCATACTAGGCACATAAATAATGGAAGCTGATGGAATCCAATGTAAGCTAAAGGTAGATCAAAAATCCATGGAAAATTTTAAGAATCAATGGAAGCTGAAGGAAGATTTTCTAGAATCTTTGAAAGTCGAAGGAAGATTTTCAAGAAGTCTTGTAATCTAAAATACGGTTTCTAAAATGCCATCTCAATCGAACTATCGGGTTTTGAGCAAATAGTGATATGTGCAAGAAGGGACCTCTTTTATTACCAAATGGTCTAAAATAAGCAATTATACTAATTCACATAAATAAATTATTTATATCTTTTCAAGATTGGATTCTTATTATTAATTTTACTAGGGTACCCAAGATATTTTAAGCTCATAATGAAGTGCCAATGACGATTATTACTAATAGTAATAATGTAAATATGCATAATTGTTATTATACTAATTTTATATAGTTTGGTAGGGGCCTCAAAACCAGCGATTTTGACCCCTACCCCATTGGTACGCTGTCTAGTTAACCCTCTCCCCCAGCATACGTACTAGTAGGTTGTATGATGAATACTTTTTGAAACCACAAAATTAAGACGTTGATGTTAAGTAATCGTTATTTATTTATTATTTACGTTTTTAGCCAAAATATAAAAAAATCAACAAAGATTACATCTCAAGAGCAGTTGATAGAGTTAATAATGATGAATTAAGACAAGTTCCAAGATAAGTGGGTCTATAAACGCTAAATATGATAGCACAACAAGTGAATTTTACTATTCAATTTATTCACAAAGTACGTATAACACCCCCCCCCCTTACACACTTTTGGTACGCTTTGGACTAACCCTCCTCCTTCTTATGTGCATACGTACTTTATGTACAACCCCCATACCAAACAAACGAACCTTGTTTTGTGTAGAATTGTTAGAATTTACTGCACCACAATTGTTCTTTTATTTGCATGTTGCTGTCCATCCTAGAAGCAGGCGACGACATTTTATAATAGCCTCTTATATTAGGGATAATAATTTTTGACAAAATACAATGCATAAATATAGTACTTTGATATAGGTATAAGTTGTGTATTATTTGTCTAGAAAAGCCCGAATTTCAAGACTAATCAAATAGTGAAATCCTCTGGGAATTGTCAAGACGAAAAACGTGTAGTTATTGCAAAAGAATAAGTCCCTTCCAAAGGTCGCTTACTAGAATTGTCTTTCAATGTTTTATCAATGTAAATTGTTTGAAAAACAATAAATTAAGCCCTATATAATACCTACCTAGAAATTTCGTTTTATTCTCATAAATGGCAAGTTGAACTTCATAGACAAATCTATTCTTCAAAACGAATATTCACCTTTCTCTTATATTGCCTATCGAGGAATATTTATATGGAAGAATAAACTTATCTTAGGTGTAGTTCGAAAACGCCTTTTTTACTAAATAAGAGAGATAATAAGTAGTAATTGGCCATGTTCCGGTGTAAGGAAGCAAGCATTCCTCCCAATTTATAGTCCTCTGAACTCAGGTTGGGATTCAAACAATCCTGATCGAATTAATTAAAAGCAACGTACTGTTTTTAGCAAGTATTGCGTGACATTTAGAATTATATCGAACTTGAAAACCATATTACTTGTTTGACTGTCTATCAGCCGGTAAGCCCCCTAGCCAACCGTACCAACCTTTATGGTACCAGCTATTAGAAGTCAACTTCAACTTAACCGTTCTGCGTATTTACAAACGGTCTTTCTAAAACAATATAATTTCCCTGCGATGCGATGGAGGTACGATACATTAATAAACATCATAACCCTGACATTATATTATAATCTGTATACAGGTAGTGTTTATACAAAAGTAAACAGTAATATATTTGAAATAAATAAATTTATCCCACCTCATCTTAAGGCTAATAGGTACTTAATATAAATTTACTTCATTTCTATATTATGCAATTTCCTTTCCCTATTAACTGAGACGGACCTGATAGTGCATTTTTGAGTGGGATTTTATAATACATAATACCTATACTATAGGATCTCAGCATGATGATGGTACCTATTCCTACTACTACTTGAATTCAATCAAAAAGATAGATAGTTTTAGGCGCTCCCCCAGTTAGAGTTGGAAACAAATGTGATGTTGTGATCTTTTAATTTCCAATAGCTTAACCTTCACCTGTCAACTTTGATTAAACTACAAGACTCTCCAGGGTATTCTGTATCCCGCTGCCATATCCCTTCAATTCAGGTTGAAGAATGTGGTGATAATGATGAAATCCTCTTTTGTACAGATTCTTTTCACTTCACTCCATTTTAAATCAAACAGTCTGAATTCTTTATTATTTTGTTTAAAATGTTGTCAATTGGCTTATTTAACATCTCAGATAATTAGAAAAACAGTATTACTCTAATTGAAAACTTTCATTTATTTATAGATATCAGAAAATTTGTTTTTTACTAGAATTTCCATGAGAATAAAAGGAATGCTGAACATCTTTAAAAATTATTTTATCATATAATGTAAAGCCGCGGCTTAAGAAAATAATTCATTTCAAGAATTCACTCAAAAAGAACATGCAAATAATTTTGTTTGTATATTATTTATATATTTCTCTATAATTTGAAACTTTGTACACACCCTCTAGTTCTAAAACAGTGACATGTTGGTTTTATGTGAAGATTTTTATTTCGCAGCTTTTGAACAGGTCACGATATTTGTCTTTTAAACGAGGTCACCCTGGTCCATATTTTATAGAAAGTCTATATAGTATATTTCTTACGTCAATTTTTGATAAATGCATGATTAAAAGACATTTTTGAAAATAAAAATCAATCTTCATAGACTAGTCCCAGTCTAAATGTTCTCAAAACAAAAACCGTCATGCTTCTAGTTTTCTTATACAATATTTTTATAATTCTAAATTTCAAATTTGTGATTCTATAGGATACTATGAGTGCATCTAAATATTTAGGTTATCTTTTCGGTAGATGTTTTTCGATAGTTTAATAATTTTTAAAGATTATATAACTATCAAAATTTAAAAATTTTCGGACAAAGTCCGCCCTTACGATTGCTTTGTATAGCTTTTCAATATACATGCGCACCAAATTTTAATATACATAGTCTATCCTTGGACAGATGCGAGAATTATAGTATAGTATTTTACTAAGATTTTTTTTAAATATGTGTCTTCAAAGAATTGTAACCGACCATCCAATTAGTTTTGTATGGCATCTGTAGTACTTCAATAGCCACTTTTCTTTATGTGGTAAACACTTCATTGGAAATAGATTTCGATTAGAAAAGTGTTACTAAATAAATTCGAAGTAGCTAATTAAAAAACTCCTAGCTACAATCAATTGCCATTTGGCTATGGTGATTTAAGAATAAAAAAAATAATTTGCAATTTTGAAATAAGACTGAAAAGGCTTTGTACTAAAAATGAAATGTTTATTATTATTATTATTTCCATAAAAAGACAAATTGAAAATGGTTGTTTTTTCATGACATTACTAAAGAAGTACCTAATTATTAAAACCTATAAACATTACTCTAAATATTAACATATTTAATATTTTACCTGTTGATATTTTCATAAAACTGGAAACATTTGATAAGGAATTCTTACTTATTTTTATACCAGTTCGTTCAAACAATATAAGTATTCATCTTGCTGGATATAAATACAACCACTATTTTATATTGTTTAAGTTCGTTTTATTTTATTTTATATGATTCACTTTATTAATAATTAACCCAAACCAATTAAAGTTTATATGTGTGCTTTTATTCTTAATAATCAAATCCAAAAATTTAGTTTTGATAATAATAGGTAGATACTTACACTAAGTTCATTGAATCAATAATAAAGTGCACCGCAATAATAACTACTTTGTTATGGTTATCCCATTGTATACGTAATTGTATGCCGTTCATAGGTAACCTAATCAACTTCAGTTTCAAATAATCTAACTTCACTTACCTACGTTCTTTGTAGGTATAAACCAGGAGGTTCCTGCTACCTATGTGGGAAAATTGAATTTAATTCAAATGAACAAAATTCGAATTTATGTCCTGTGTTACACACCTTTACCAAACCAATTAATTGAATTACTAACTTGGTTTATTTAATTTCATAAACTTTAATACGCTTCTTTTCATATTGCCCGCTCCTAACTACGAGTAAAGCTGTACCAAGGCTGTCAAGACAGCCTTGACTGTGTATAAGTCTGATTTTTAGATTTTTCTCTGTGGGTAATACAAACAATATGAAACCAATATTTGTATATTTACCTAACTAATAACATGTCAACTATTTCATGGATAATAAATAATAAAAAAGAGTGCCTTTTGTTGCCATTGTGGGTATATTTTTATTTTAAAAATTAGCACTGAATTTCAATGTATACTATTTTTTTCTATCTATTATGTGGTTTATCGTTTTACTACTTTGGTGTCTTCTGATGAAAAAAAAGAAATTTTATTTTAATAAAAGTCAGTATTATAATTATTTAAATGTAGGTATATCAAAGGTTGCTTTCTAAACGATTTAAAATTGTTGAAATAAGAGATTGAGCAATTGTTTTCAGAATATATTTTATACTTCAGTTGCACTGAGCAGTTTCAACAAAAACAAAAAAAACAATCCTAGCAGAACCATTTTCCGTTTTCACTGACAAAAAAATTCTTGTATAAAATGCTTATACTTATAAGTTAATGTGAGGGAAATATGAGGTGTGTTCTTTCTTATATTTCAAATATTTTAGATAAAGGATGCGGTAACCTAATTCTAAGTGAGGGCAAAACCATAGAAGGTTTAATTATCCCTTCCTCTCAAAGCGGAGTTAGAAAATGCACCTACCAACTGAGAGGCACAGAAGACCAAAGAATTCGACTTCGCATGATAGGAGAAAAGGCAATAGAGACTAAAGGGCCAAAATTTTTAAAGTATGACTACTATTTCTATTTTCATTTATTAATGTGTGCTTGGTAAATGCATCATAAATGGTATGCAACAATCAATTTGACTTATATATATACATAGAGATAATCAACGCTATTAAATATTGTTTACAAGTAATTTTAAAATTACACAGAGCATACGAAGAGTTTGAAATGATTATGAATTATGTCATAAATCATCCCTAATGTACCTAGCTACATGATTCTTTTATTTGATTTTATAAAATGTTTAAACTGATCTATTATTTGATCTAAATAAGATATACATATACTACCACTTAGGAACAATTACTTTATTTTTGCCTCAGTTTGGTTGCATGTACAAAAATGCTGAAAATCAAAACTATAATATTGTGGGTTTTATTTGGTGTTGATGAAATACATACAATTCATTTCGATTGAATATTTGAATGCATTCGGCATGCAATTCAAATTGGTTGATTCATTTTTGTGTTAGAATTCTTTTCATGACCAAACACAAGGATTTAAACACCGCCAAACTCACTCTCAACCCTATCTATACCAGATTATTTGACCAAGGAGGGTTCGAACCAGCCCAGCCTCCATGATAGTTTGTCCCTCCCTCTGTTTGGATTGAGCATTGAAACTTGGTATGTTGGTAGACCAAAATATTATTACAGTCCAGTCATTCTTTGGTAAAATAGGATCGAACTACAAACAAATTGCTTCACAGAGTTTTTTAACGGTTTTTATGTATTAGAAGTGTTCTACATGACATACTAAAAGTCCTAAAAATCCTTTTTGAGGAAAGTTCTGAAAATCATCCAAAAGTAATCGTTCCTGTGTTAATTTGGTATCCCTTAAAATAAATCCGAAGTTTTGAGTTCATCAATTGGTCTAAAATTTACAATATTAGCTTCTGATGATATTAAAAGCATTTAAAAATGACATTGTCCTACGTTGTCCTGTGTTTTCATAGAAAATACTTAAACTAAATTTTGTCAAAATTAGACTAAACCATATACCACTTACAAGTAATACATATAATGCCATAAAGAACATAAGATTTTTTATATAAAAAATCATTTCCCGTGAACGTAGGACCATGCCCTTTTTGAAATGCTTATAATATGATCTAAATTGTAGGCCAATTAAATGAACGTGAAAAATACGATGTTTTAAGGGATGGGAATGACCAATTTCGGATACTTTTCGAACTTTCCCCAATGTGGATTTTTGAGATTTTTCTGTAGGTCATGTAGAATACTAGTGAAACAATTAATTTGAGGTTCAATCTTAGAATGACTGTTTATATTAAAATATCATTTGAAATGAAAAAGTTTATGAGAAGTGATTTTTCTACAAAAAGCATTCTTTATTCTAAAATGTTAAAATGAGTCTTTAATAGTCATAAAATTTTCAAAACTACCATTTTAATTAACACTTAATTGGAAAAACAAAATTTGAAGTAACAGGTAGCGTGAATATGCTTATTCAAACATGCCTATTCAAAACAGGAATCAATAAATTTCTGCTTCAATTACATTTCAAAATATGGTCTTTCATATTGTAGAAATATTAACAGTTCGCTAATGCAGAGAAATTTGATCCGTTTACTTTCTGTATTAGATAATTTTTAATAGAATTTATTTTTGGTCCAAAACTTTTTGAATAAAAGCATATAAACAAGGTTTTGTGTTTATTTGTTTCTGGTATTTTGATGTATGAGACCTATATAGCTATCCTAGTAGGTACATGAACTATACCATTGAAAATTTGTTTACTGACTAAAAATAACACAACCCAATAAGTATTTCCATTTGATCTGATTTGATCCTGTTTTTGTTTTAATTAGCTGGAATATATTTCTTTTTCATGTTGATCTAGCAACAATTTAATTTGTATAGCATGTGCACTGCAGGAAGATAGGTACTCCCTATATCTATGTATCTACCTGTAGAATCTATAAATATGCATTAGAATGTTATATTTTCATTTCTAATTAATAGAAAAGCTCTGAACATCAAATACCTAAGTTAGCTATCAGTGCAGGAAATGATAATTCACAGCCACACGCCAAACAAAAAGCAAAACATCTAAAGGCTATTCTGTACTATGTGCATCTAATAGAACCATTAGGCTAAACCTGCACCTCCAGTAGTCATTATTTATTTAGGAATTTAATATTAATGAACACTTTGACATTTTTAGAAGCGTTGCCTTATCAGCATACCTACCTACATTTGAGATTAGCTATCGTCAATAATTACAATTTTCCATAATTATCAATTAACTTTTTTGCCAAAATGTACTGAGGGCGCCTGGTGTATTCAGCAAATCACAGCAGTAAGCAAACACAATCATCACAGCCTGGCTTGACAATCTGACATGTTTAATTACACTATTAATATGTTAATGTAATTTGCTAAGTGCATTAATAAAACATTTTTAATAAACAACTGAATGGTTTCTACATTTCAGTCTTAATTAGTGGGGACATGATAGCAGTGATAAACAATGCAGATGATCAATCTCTGGCTGCGCTGAGGGAAATAAATTTATCAGATGCCACAGAACAATAACAATGTTTGTTCATTATACCAAGTAGGAAAATAATCTGAAACTATTTACAAAACATCATTTTTACACTTTTGAAATCTTGCTTATGCAGTTTTTTATTTGTTCCTTAGAGTATTAGATCAATGGAGGTTCAATTAGTTATTTTTCTGAAATTGACTATATTATCATCATTTTTAACAGTGTGTGGTCAAATGGAGGTCATTTTTTAATTTATATTCTGAAATGATAATTAATATTTAGTAAACACTGCGGACTATTTGTGAATTTTTTTTCTTATTGCTTTTTTACATAAGTATTATCTAAAATGTACTTATGACCGATACAAATAAACTTTCTTCAAGTTAATAAGTAAAAAAAGGAGTTAGTATGTACCTACCCACAAACAGTTCATTGAAAAAATAACAATCATAATCAAAACAGAGATCATTGTTCGCTGAGTGAAACTGGGTGTTCTAAAATCCCAATGATTTATTAAAAATTCATCGTAATAGCCTGTATCTTCCACATTTCTACAATGGATAATGTAAACAGATTTTATCGCATTCTGAATAGTTTCACCTCAAACCAGCAATGTTATCTGACACTTTTTCCCTACAAGATAAAAGTCGTTTCCAAGCACATATGTAGAACCTAATCAATTTTTTTTAAATATATTTTCTCCATCTAGGTACCTTTACCTCCAACCTACAAAGATAAATCTTTGATTGAAAAGGACACTAAGAGACACCACGGGGTTCCTTTGATATTTATAAAAAAAGTTTAACATTTAAATTTACTGACATCTGACAACATTTTACAAGATAAAAAGTGAAATAATCCATTAAACTAATTTCTAGCGTAATTCAAACACCTCTTCTATGTATATTATGGAGATTCCTATCTAACTCACCTGGATAGATCGTGTATTGATGCTAAATCGATAATGTAGAATACGCTTAAATTGATAGGGCGTTAATTATATGCATGTTTTAAAGTACCTACTTGGTGTAGGAATGTAAATCAGGAATCCAATAATATACATACCTAGTTTCGGTCAATTTTAATGTACTTGTCTGAAATTTTTGTATGTATCCACGCTTTCTTTTCCGAAATCCTGTCCACTGCAAAATCCGTTCAATTTTCCAATTTTGGCGGGCAGGCATAGATTTGTTGACCAACTGCGTCCTAATGATTACGCTAAAAAATTTTATCTTATTTATGAAGTCCGCATAGAAACAAGCTAAAACATATTGTGAGTTTAAAATACCGCACGTAATACAATTGGTTTTCAAATGTCACTTTATACTAACACTGAGGTTATGATAGCCTAACCAATTACACTTTATTTGTGTCTTATAATTTAGTATTTGTCAAGACCTCCTAGTACAAGTGTACACATATCAACTTTACAACAATGTTCACAAGATATCCTCGCTGCATGGCTTCTGTAACCGCAGTGACGTCTTTGGTCTCATGACTGGAAAACTACCAATGATGGATATTGTTATAGATTATTTATCTTCAAAAACAGACTATTCTGACCTTAAACTTGATTACAAATTTGTTACAGGTTAGTTCCTTAACGGTTTTTTTAACCCATACTTGGGGTGCATGCAATTAAAACTCGTAAATAATTGTCTCGTATGTAATATTTAAAAATGAAATATCGTATGTAAAATTCGTATTCAAATATTCGTAAACTATAATAGTTTCTTAAATAATTTATTCGTAGATAAATAGTCGTTAAGAATAAATTCGTAAAGAAAGATTTTGTAAAAAATATTATTATTCGTAAATAAATGTATGTAAACAAAAAAATCTTATATTATTTTTTTGTAAACATAATTACCTTTAGTATCTTTTCTAATTTTAAATTAGGTTATTCAAATTATTCTATTAACTATAACACTCCATTTTTGACAGTCTTCCAAACTTAGTCTTAAATGTTATTTTGAAAAAATAAAAAATGAATAGCAATAAATAGTTCAAATTGATTTTATAAGAATATTATTCAGGAAGTTTTAAAATAACTTTTTTAAAGAATTATTATTATTAAAATGCAAACTTTTATTTATACTAATAGAAGTAGGTATATTAGGTATCTATACGAAATTTTCTTCACGAATTTATTATGTACAAATTTTCCAGTTTACAAACTTTTACTATGAGCCGATATACTTGTATCACAAGAGGTCACTTGGCATAAGTTTTATATGTCCATAATTGTATCTTTTATTTATTTGAGTATAATTTTATCATTAAGCTACTGGTTTTAAGACTAAGAATTTTAGAAATAAACTAGTTATGTTGTTTACTAAAAACTAAGTTTATTACCTTTCAGAGAGGTATAGCTTTTTTAGCCGTGATTTTTTTTATTCCTGATGCATGAGACCTTTAAAGAAATTAAAGACCAAAAAAGGTCAAAATGTGTGTTAGCTTAAACCCTAAAATAAATGAAATCATTTTTAGAGTTTAGCTCTCACTCTCTGAATGTTATTGCGTTTTTAGACAAATGATATTCGAAAATATTAGAGCTAACAAAGTCAAACTTTTAAAATTCTATTTGTGGACATTACTGGTAAATGTCCAATTTCATTAATTTTGCTTCTTAGGTACTCAAAATTTGAATTTATAGTATTTATTGTTTATTGTTTATTGACTTTGTTAGCTCTAATCTTTTAGAATATCATTTATCTAAAAACGCATTAACATTCAGAGAGTGAGAGATAACACCCAAAAAGTGATTTCACTTATTTTAGGGTTTGAGCTAAGACCCTTTTGACCATTTTGGTCTTTAATTTCCATTCTTTTGGTAATAAGTTCAAAATTAATTTGTGGTTGTTTTCCATAAGTGATGCCACTAGCTAAGGTTGATATGTAATCCAATAATTTAAAAAATGATAATTATGTATATAAAGACTCTTTTGTTACTATATACCTAGCAACAGTTGCTAAGTGTAAAATTGATCAGAAGAAAGTTCATATCAATGTTTCATGTGGTCAAATACCCATTGTTGTGTGGGATATATTTATAAAAATTCCTTAATGCTTTGTGATATTGGCGTCTCTAACAGCGGCACAAATAAATCTGAGAACAAATTTTTACTCCTCTGCCCAAAAGTTGGCCTAAGTCCCAAATTTCATTAAAATCGGTTAATGTTTAGACTATGATATCAGTGCTAAAGAAGAAGAAGAAGAAGGAGGAGGAGGAGAAGAAGAAGAAGGAGAAAGGGACAAAATAAAAAAATCCAAATTTTAAGATACTATAGCTCCTAAACTGATTTACCGATTTTGATCAAATTTAGCACACTTACATACCATCAGAGCCTAAACAAATGGTTTAAATCTGAAGTCCGGAAATCATTCCACCCTTTAATGAGAAGGGGTCAAAGTGGCCCATTTGCAACTATCCATTAGGTAAGACTGAGCTAGGAAGCAAACAGCCAAATTACCATTAGCATAGAGGAATATTTCTGTTCTAAAAATGATGGTAAGAGTCTTAACGTACCTATGTAATGTTAAAGTGTCGAAAACATATTTAGTACTCGAAATCCTACTGCATAGTCATATTTAGAAAAGAACTCTATAGGTCCTTAAAGGTATTTGTATTTCTATAAAAAAAGAACATTCATCGAGTAGGTAATTACATAATTTTCCACCTACCTGTTCAAAACTATGATGGTGTTATTAATATAATAGAATTTAGCCTTTTGTGAAATTGTATTTCCAGATAATTGTTAAGTGTCATATAAAGAAACATGAATCCAACTGGAAATTAGACAGTTGTAAGAAATTGTAGAAAATTTGTTTATAGAGGCTGATAAGGGAGATAATAAAGCAGCTATAGTTTCAGTAAGCTTGTCAAAGTCAGTCTCTTTTGTGCGTTTTAGCATTCATTTTTATCCGTTTTAGAAGTTATAGAAGCTAAGGAATTGTTCAAATAATCTACTTTTTAATTCAATTTCTTAACTCATGTGTTTTTATTTTTTTATAATAATTTTCAGTGTTATACTAGTATGGTCTTATAAGTGTTTATACTTCAATGGTCCAAGATGGAGTATTATAACAGTTGGTGAACATGCATTAATTATTACTTTGGAAATTATTTTTACATCTAATAATAATTGTTACATTTTACATTAAATATTTGAATAAATATTCTTGGTATCCTAATTACTAAGCTAGAGAGATAAAAGTTACAATAATGGCAAGACTATAATTTTGTCTATTCTAGCTTCTGAATTAATAAATTTCAAACGACATTGTTTTAGTTTAGTGCCTTACATTTTATAACAAGTAAGATTAAAATTTACTTGAAATTTAGATATAGGTATTGTCGATTAGTGTGTCGGTACTGAATTTTGTGTTGTATTGTTTTAATTTCAAGCAGTTTTTTTTCACTTGTTTTTTCACTTGTTTAAATAATTATCATTGATATGCGTGCCCCCTATATAACTAAAAGATAGCTATGTAGATACTTACAATAGTACAAGTGTATCTAAATTTAAGTATTACAGTAGAATGTAAAGAAAAAAGCGTTTTTCATACAATATAGGTAACTTTGCTTAAAACCATGTTAGTTTTTGAATAATTAATTCAAAACTCAATTGTTTGTTATAGAAAGAATGTAGAGGTATGACTGCTGTGTTTCATGAGGGCACAAATTTGTAGCAGAATAAGAGAAAATCTCCAAGGAATATAATATGTAGGAATACGCTCTGTTAGTTGCTTCTGTTATTATGTTGTACTGCACGGCTTTTTGGAGTGTGAAAGTGAAACTTAAACAAATAATAAAATCTAATGCACCCCAAAATAGACATCTTTAGTATCTCATACTTGTACAATAATACCCAGTCCGTAAAATACATTTGGAGCGCAACTACATATACAATAGAAAAATGTATATAAAACCGGCACCAAAATGCAGCAAGAAATCACCCCCATCAATCTCCCCACTGGTCGCGCCTACATCAAGAGGTCATTAAAGTCCAGATTTCATAGCAAATATATCAAGAATCCCTATTCAAACCACCGTAGAAAATGTAATAAAGATGCAAACCACTTCAAAAGCAATGCTCCCATCAAGAAGAAGTACACCTCCATTAACTTAGGATCGGGCATTCACCTCTCAAAATGGACTATCTCGCCTGATTAGACCCTACCAAAAGTAGCCTCTGCCAAAGATGCCAAATCAAAATGATAACATTGAACACCTCCTCCTCAACTGTCAGTATCACATAAAAAAACGCAAAATTTATTGGGGCTCCAACCTCAGCCTCTATACTTTCTTCCAACCCACGCAGATTTAAAGTTTTCTCCTTGAAATAGGGCTGCTCCCGCGGCCTTCTGACCCCCCCCCCCCAGGACCTGTTAGACCAACCAACTATAAAATAGTAAATGAACTATTTCAATAAATTGCTACATTCAAACTCTTGGCTGATAAACCTCTGAGCTCTACGCCTCTAATAAAGGAGGCTACAATATCATAATTCTCGTGCATGGAGTAGGTTGGAGGAATGTTTTAAGGTAAAGATATTTTTAGAAACCAATCGATAATGGAGCCGGTTGATGACATCATAGTGATAGTGGGCTAAAAAACTATTAATTATCGATCCCCCCAAATGAAAAACGATGTTTTTGTCCAGAATCATTAAATAGCTCTAAAATCTAAACGAAACATTCTATTATGTTCAAATTTGAGATTAGAAATAGGAAGGCATTACAAATAATATATTTTGGTTGCTGATCTATGAGGTTCACCATACTAGATCAGGTTTGTAAATATTGATTTTTTCAAAATAGTATTTTATAATAATTAAATTTTACATAATTTTTAGTCGTTTGGAACAAATTTAGTGGGTAAAATTCAGTTTCACAAAAATCGATTTTTAATACTTGATTGGATCTGAGCAGAGGCCTGGTCAGTGGTCCTGCTTTTAACCTCTGTACTGCGAGATGTGTGACACGTCTGAAGAGCAGTAGTCAGGGCACAACTGGACAACTGGTCAGTCACCTTGGAAGAGTCTGGGACCTCACCAAGTAATTTCCCATAGTTAACCATGAAAAA
>JAUYWI010115639.1:0-10625 GCA_034780595.1 Parotoplana pacifica
TAATACTGTCGAAGGCTTGACTGGTTTTGTTTTTTATTATTTTTTGTTTTCTGCAGTAAAGATTTATTCTACATTTTCTATATATGCCAAACCCTGACTACAATGTAGCTAGAAAAATTATTGAAGAGTGAGGTGTCGTAAATATTGCCGTCTCTCAGTCTTCTTCTGACGTCATGTTTTTGACAGCATTCAAATTGCGTGGCATGCCGGATCGCAGAAAGGACAGTAAAAACCATGTACTTGATCGGAGAAACCAGAGACGCAAAGGACCTGCTACTTGTGCGGACGGGATCACCTTCGTCATTCCTGTAAATTTCGTCAGGCGAAATGCTACAACTGTCAACGTACTGGGCACATCAAGAAGGTGTGCAAATGCAAGGTCGCCACTGTTAATACAGTACATAGTTCTGATGACTTTGAGATGATCTATTCGTTGGGAGTTACTACGGGTAACAATCACCTATACCAATTCCTTACTTTTATAGAGACAACTGCGACACAAGAATTTATTATGGACCCAGACAGCCCGATTAGACTGTTACAGGTCGCTGAATACGAACGCCTTGGATATTTGGTTGCTGAGGAATTTTTGGTCATTCTCTTCCTGTACTCGAAAAAATACAAACCGATACAACGTCTCATGCGGTATGCGGTGGATGTTGAATTTATGGTGACACAAAATGATCCGATGATCATGGGTTTAAACAGTTTAAGCGGTTTAAACGGTTTCGCTTTTGCCGCCTCCAAGAAACGATCGAGGAAAGGTCTCTACCCGCAGACCTTTTGAAGTTAATAATCGACTGCAGCAAAAATTCTGGTGGTATGACTGCAAAACCAGTCTAGTCAGAAATATCTGGACAACCGGTTTTCAACAAGTCACGTCCACTGGCTTTCGGATTAAGTTCCGCCGTCAAGGAGGGTCTCGAGAAAATGGTTTGCGAAAGAATTCTGGAACCCGTACAATCCAGCACTTGGGCAACACCGATCGTTACGCCTTTAAAATCAGACGGAATTCCGAGAATTTATGGTGATTACCGAGTTACTGTGAATCCGGTACTAAAGAAGACTGCGGTTATTACTCTGGACGTGGAAGATATGTTCGAAGGAATGGAAGGCAGTCGGGTATTTTCAAAAGTGGATCTCACCAACGCATTTCTTCAAATACCGTTGGACGAATAGTCGAAGGAAATGACCACCATCAACACCATGTGGGGTTTATTCCGTTACAATTTTCTTTCGTTTGTTCTCTCGGTATCTCCAGAACTTTTTTTAGCAAATCATCAACTCTGTGATCGCGCATCTCCCGGGAGTACGACCATATCAAAACAATAAACTAATCTACGGAAAGGATGCCACGGAACACAATTCTTGCTTACGGAATCTACTCATGGTATTAAAGGACAAGAATGTGGCGATCTATTCAAAGAAATCCCAGTTTGCCAAACGAACCTAAAAGTATCTTGGTTATTGAATAATTGGAGATTGCCTTGCTCCGGATATCGATCGTGTATCATTGCTCTGTCGCATGCTTGTTTAAACACATCACCTTATTGTAATTAGTGAACTCAATTCTGATGTAGTATAAATATGTAGCTTGTTCTGTTAAATTTCATTCAACAAATAAACTCTTGTTTGTTAACGATCTCTTCTAACTACTACACGGAAACTTGGCTCAGCTATTTCCTTCTACAATACTAACCGTTACACCCATCCACCATATTTTAGCCCCTCCAGACTTTCATTTTTTCTTCTTCTAAAGAAGGATTTAGCTGGTAAAGCTTTTGACACTCCTGAAAAAAGCCTTCGAGAGTTTTTAAATGAACGGATTAAAAATGGAGATTAAAATATTTTAGCAGTGTATTTGTGGAACTCCACCAACATTGGGAAAAGTGTGTTGCTCGGAATGGATCTTATATTGAGAAACGCTCTTAATATATTTTTGTACCTATTACATTCCTCCCATTTATGTAAATAAAGTTTGGTATACAGAATTTCTTGTTTTCTATACTAGTCCGGATACTTAATGGGCGCACCTCGTATATCAGATATAAAATTGATAACATCTGAATTGTGTTTTTTAAAGGTGTAATAAATTATCTACCAGTTTTGAAGACAATCGGGAACAGTTTAATTTGTTAACATCATTAAACTTTATTTCTTTTAAAACAATTTCAGTTTTAGATACCCAAAAGTATCTGTATACAAAATTTCAACTCACTCAGCCCTTCATTAAGGTTGAATTCATATTTTTATAAATTATGCTTGTTCAGTTCTTATTCATTTTGAATTTGCCTTGATCAAAAGATATTACAATATTATTTTTAGAAGAGACAAGCTGATTGTTAAAGAATCATCCTATACACCATGGCTATATATTGTAAAATCGGTAAGAATTTGTATGTTAGATCAATCAATTATTGCTAACTTCAACTTTTGAATGCTTTAACTAGAAATAAAAAAAGGGAAATATTTTCTAATGGATAGAGTCAGAAAAATGTCTTTAATTTAATTTGTTTGTATGTACATTTTAATACACATATATTCTAACACCGTGTGTACAGTGTTATTTTAGTAATCCTCTTATTCTTTGGCGGTAAACATTGGTCTACATGCTATCTGATAAGACTGATGTAGCCTCCTTAGTAAAGTGACCACCAGGTACAAGTTATTGAGAAGTGTGATATCTACATTTGGACCAAGGATGTAAGCTCGGAGCAGAGCATCGAAAAAGAAGATATTGGGGGCACGTGTTATTATTAGTCAGGTCAAGGTTGGGCAGTGACCAGTTCTAAGTATGACTGTGTTCTCTAGGCATGCCTCTCTAGGCTATTAATCATCTTGTAAATGATATCAAAACTTGAACATTACTTTAAGGGTATTTCGTAATACATTTTTGTTTATTTGTTCTATATGGCACCAACAGGGCACGGTTAAAGTGGTTCGTCGTCAGAATGTCTATAATGCCACCTTCAGTGAACTTATTAATGAAAGAGATGTGGCCAAACTTGGATCCTCTAGACACAAAGGTCATGCTGATTGTAAGTAAGACTACAAGTGCCACTTTTAACAAATGGATTATTTATGTAATTTAGACGCCTATATTATGTGAAGATGAACATTCTCTACTATCATTACTGATTGTGCTGTATTTATTTCAAAAGGCCGACTCGTCGAATCACAAAAACTTTCCGTTCCAGATTTTATGCAAATCGGCGGTTGTCGTTCTTGAGAAATATAGAAAAACTTTGGTATTTTTTCTAAAGCGGTATTTTCGTAACATGCTTTATAAATAAATTGTCAACAAATATTATAAATGTGACGTCAGATTTTGGTGATTTTTCAGCTATGTTGGGCCTCACTGCCAAACAACGACAATTCAAGCAAATAACCAATAGTCGGATGCAGTGCAGCCTGCCTACTCTCTCGCGTAACAGTTGCTTGGTGTCCAGGGGCAATGTCGATGGCTCAAGGTCTCTTGGAACAAGTCGAGCAGCTTGGAGAAATAAAAGCATGTTGACTGACTTGCTTCGACGAGTTCCGGTAAATCAGCTTTTTGATAATGTAACTAAATTAAAAAAAACAGAACTAGGATTTAACAATTTTTTCTTGATTATCGTATCTTTTATTGACAAATCAAGTTTCATTCAACTTCAATAGAAAATTTTTCCTATTTGGATAAATGATCAAATACGTACATACATTCAAATCTAAGTGTTCAGTTAGTACTGACATTTTGTAATTGATAAATTCTTTTATTTCTTGCTTTAGACTGCTTCTGACAGTGAAAGTGAGGTTGAAGTGGCTTCAGAGGCCGAAATTATACGAGATTCTGGTCCCTTGATCACAAGTAGGAAAACTTCACATTACTTTGTTGTGCATAGTAACAGTTGATTTTGTTATGTGTATTGTCTTTAATTTATATATTTTTTCTGTTTGTTTTTCATCATAAAGATACTGTTCAAATACAAGGTTTGTGTGCACTTATTTTAATGAAAATTAATATTTTCACAAAAATGGTTTGAATCTCTCTATCACTACGTGTTTTTCCATTTAGAAGTGTTTATTTTTTATAAGCGTAAATTTTGATAAATAAATAAAAGTACCTATTTAGACACAAGTCGTATTTTGCTACCACTAATTTCACTATTTCTAATTTTATAGTTAGCTAACATTTGCACAACCTAAGTATCAAAATGCACAATTATTGAGCAGCTATCGCTTAGTTTTTGATAATTTGGGTTCCTATTGTTTGTCATTTATTCATTTCTACATAGATTTAAAAAAAATTAGACAAGTATCCATGTAGCCTCTATGAGTTATAATCATAGATATTAAATAATCAATAATTTTCTTGGCTGTAGTTACTGAAGAAGATGCAGATACCTCAATTGGTTCCAGAAAGTCCAGCAATCATCGTGATGAATCCAAAAAGGTGAGATCTGTGTGATGAGTAGTAAGCTCAGGACAATGCAATTGAGATAACTATGAAGATTTGTATTACTTAAATTTGTTTTGCAAATTCATTGAAATCTATCATATCTTTGATGTTATTATAATAAAATAATTGTATAATTTAAATTCAATGGCCAATTTTGGATCTATATAAATAAATAGTATATTTATATCAAAGTATACCTGTTTTTTTATTATTACTCTTAACACATTAATTGGCCAGGACCTGCATTGTCAGGCTTTCCAATATATTTCTTCTGATTATCTTCTATTTCTCTCTTCTTATGCTACTACAGCAATTTTCCTCTTTTATACTTTGATATGAAATATACGACACTTTTATATTGATTTTGTCTATCTGATGAAACCTAATAAGGCCGAAACAGCTGTCCTGGGCTATCATTAGCGAGTAATATGAATAAGTAGTATATTTTATGAAAAATATACCTGTTTTTTATTATTACTCTCAACACAATTTTGGATCTCTAGGCATCATAAAATTGGAAGAGAAAAACTATTTATATTATTAAAAGCAGCGGCTTTCGTCAATTGTTTTTTTAATTCTTTCAAAGTAACCATTGATAATCAATGATAATTAGGATCGATATTCAGCTTTAACTACATATATGTATAATAGGTCTGTCTGTATATAAATGTTTGCTGACTTCCAATTCTTTAAATTCTAAAAGCACATTAAGTTATTTGTTGTTAACAGCCTTTATTGACAAGACTTCGATCCCCAATAGTGCGGGTGCCACGTTTAGAATCTCCAATGCCTGGACGACTAACAGGTCACTACCTGACAACCGGGCTAAGTCGGCGGTCATCCAGAGAATCCAGTTCTCCGCCACCACCTCCGGAGGCCGCAGTGTTATTGGATAATAGTCTTCAGGATCCAACGAAAAAGCTGGAGAGGCCCACCTTTGTTCAAATTGATATTTTACGTCCACGTGATGCCTTTGTAAGGAAAATTCATAATGTAGACGACGGATCGTTTAGAAACTTATCCATCTTTTTATGTGACTGATTACAATTAAATATGATTCTCCGATTATTTTTTTAGGGATTCTACAAGATTGAAGGCTGGGGTGACGGAAATCGGCCCAAATCTGCCTCGAGGACTGGATTGTCATTAGTTAGTAGCTACTTTGTTTCAAATTTACATTTATAAAACAAATATGAAATGAGCATTGATGAAACAACAAAAAATTAATTTGTTTCCAAATTATCATTTGTTTAACCCTTCGTTGATTTTGGGGGAAAGGGGCACCACCCACCTATCACATATTCTCAGATTTCTCCAAAACTCCTTTACTGATTTTTAGAATTAGTTCATTAAATTGTCTTGCGGATCTTTAGGTCTGACCCCCTATGGTCACAGGACGTTCCATCTCAAATAATGAAGTTTGACCAACTTTGGCAAAATGCACGTTTTTCAAAAAAATAAATCCTCAAGTTAAAAAATATCTAAAATGATTAACAGTTCGTAGATATGTCATTATTAATATGTATATAATCCGGCTTTTTAAAACTATTGACTTTTGAACATTTTATGTTTGAATATAATGAATGTTTCTAAGACCAAGATTATGAGTTTAGACAAATGCGATGATGATGCCGTTGACATCAGAATTAATTGTGAGCCAGTTGAGACCTTGAAGAGATTCGAATATCTTGGTTTCATGAGAGTGAACAATTGTAACTGTTCCTCAGAAATAAGCAGACGAATAGCAATGGGTTTAACTGCTCTAAATAACCTAACAAAACTGTGGAAAGGGACAGATAAAGAGCTTATGCTGAGAATATTGCGATCTCTAATTTTTCCAATCGTCACCTACGGTTGTGAAGAAGATAGAATTCAATCTTTTGAGCACACATGCTACGGGAAGACTTTGCGAATTCCATGGACTGCTCATCGAACCAAGACATCAGTCCGGAAAGAGATGACTGTGGAAAGGAACTGGCTTTTACAGTTTTATCGAGAGATCAAAGCTTTGATACTTTGAACATATCAAACGCCATAACTCCCTCTCAATAGACATTTTAGTAGAGGAAAGGAAGACCTTGGACTCGTTGGGGCATTAAGAAACTTCTTGTGATCGAAAGTAGAAGATTGTCCAGAACAGAGTCGAGTTCCGCCGTGCTGTTACTGCTGCTACGTCCAGACCAAGATAAGCGACGACGACGATGTATAAAAAATCCTATATATTTAGATAGGAAAAATATTAAATTTAATTTCTTAATAAAATATTAATAATCCATTGGAATATTTGACTTATCTAGTATTTAGTGTGTCAAATAAATAAAACCCGTAGCTATATCTAAAATCAAAAACAGAGGTCCACTGTTTTTAACTCCAGATGCTACCAACTTCTATTTTAGCAATAAATTTATTCCAAAACTACTAAAATTGGACTAGAAGCTAATAAGAAACCATTTTAAACTATTCGCGTTTTTAGTAACAGTTGGCTAGAAAATTCTTTGGTCACTTTTTTAAAAACTCGACGCCTGTGCAGCTTTGCTAGCAAACTGTTTTCTCGGGTTACTCTGGATCTCCTTAAGTTCTTTAAAAGCGGAGTCCATACTGGCAAGCAACTGTGGCACCTTTTTAACCAATTCTTTTCGAACAAAACACTTTCGTTTGACACCTCCAGTTTCCATTCTCGGGCATATACTACCAGTTCTTTATTACACCCCTCATGATTTTCCACGGTGTTGGTACCTTTGATTTCAATTATACAGAAGCAATTTTTGTGACGAACCTAACATGTATTTTATTTAAATACGAATACTGAAAAAAAGTTATACTTTTTTTATAAATACTTTGTTTAAATATGTAGTTTTTTAAACATTTACAGACTACACAATAAAATACAATTTGTTGTGAAATTGAACCTAAAATGAAGTGGTTTAACTACCATTTAATCATTTATAATATAATTTGTACCTAAATTTATTTCTTGATAAATGTCCATTAATTGTTCATTTCACAATAAGTTAGCTATTATTCTATACTAACGTGGTGCATTTTTATATGCATTGCATTTAATTATAATTGCTTGCTGTTGGACTACACAAAATGCTGTATACTGCCCTCGAAACGCTGTATACTTCATTAAAAAAAGTAAGATGACTTTTTAAAATATAAGTACGTCATTATCACCACCATGAATGAAATGAGACCAATCTCAGTAAAATCTGATTTGAAATAAGCTCCAAAACCTAGACACAACACACATATCCACCGAGCATTTATAAATAGATTCTTCCACTAATTGTTAAACCTATTGCTATTGTATGTAAGTACTTTATGTAGGTATTGCATAAAATGATTATTCATAAGGTATATTTATTAAATTAACAGGTAAGCGAAGGTGCAGAGGTCATTCGTATCAGAAAACGGTTCTTTATTCAGATTGCAAAAAATAATACACTCTTAAAAGCGCATTGTTTAGTAAGTCAATACCACTTTTTATTTATTTAAACGCAAATTAGGCTGATCAAATTTCGATGAAAAATACAATAATTTGTATCAAAAGAAGCATATTTTATGGAGAATGACAAAAAATCCCAAGACTTAGATTCTTTGGCAAAAAGTTATAAAGTTAATTGTTGTCTTTTTCCAATGCTGAAATATATCTCAAGCTAACTGAAAATGTACTTACCTTCTAGTATTTATTTGAAAATTACACATGAAACCACTTATAGTTTCGTAATGCATTTACTAATAACACTGGTCACTTGATCGACGCATAGACGAAGGAATGTGAAATATTAAAAAACATATTTTAGTCTTGTCAGTGTAGCTGTTAGATCAGTCATTTGGTACCTACAAAACATCTACGGTGTAAAAATTAAAGGTGTTTTGAGAAGAGTTTTCAGTCTTATAACACTGAAAACCCTTTTTTATTATATATTTTTAATAATATATTTTACGATAATGTTGATATGCAAAAAGGGACGAAATCTATCCAAATTTACTTCTTATATGTACCTAAGAATAAAGGTTTACCGGTACACAGAGTAATAATTACCTATACAGAGGTCTGACCCACCATTTTCGTGTAAATTAATTGTGTAGGTAAAAATCAGAAATATCTCCAGAAGGTAAACAATAAATTTAGAAATTCACGAAATTCTATGAAATGTACCTATAAAGAATCGTATCTCTGTATAATTATATTATTCTGTGCACCGGTACTCTATCTAGAATATTTAATATAATACCTTGCCTAGGTACTACAATTGAATTTATTATATTTTCAAACTACCTACTATTAACTTAGTAGTTTTAAATGTTGTTAATTATCAAACCAAAAAATGTCTACTGATGAATAGATTCCCCCAAAACTGGGTGTTAGTCCACAATCATAAGCGCGCATCATTACTAATATGTATTAATATTAATTTTAGAATAAGGAACTACTGGGGATTGAGTATGTTAAAGAAGATATTGAAGATATGGAAACGTGGAGACAATATAAATCGGAATTAATTAAAAGAATGGCACATATACACTGTCGTTGATTTCAGCTGATTCTAAATATTCGCTTATGTATACCTAATGTTTACCGAATTATTACAAACACACATATGTTATTGTATAAACTGAGCATATGTATATGAGTATTTTAAATCTTTTAATTGAAAATAGTTTGTTTTGGATAAAATAAGTAGTATTGTGAATAGTATCAGGCGACACTTTTGTGGTTGCAGGTTCCGGTGAAATACATTTAAACGCTTAGATGTCCCTGCTTGTGTTGTATGATTGATTTAAAAATATACAAATTTGCCATACAAAACATGCTGTTTTATGTCCAAAACATAGAATCTTTTTTATCATTATTTTCGACAGTAATTTGGTAACTATTTTTATTCATCAATTGATTATTTTGCAGGTAATAAAACAAATTAAATAGTAAACTGCATTGGTTTTTAGTTAAATGTTTTAAAAACAATATGGTTTTACTGTTTACCTAATTTATTTTTATTGCTGTTAAAATGAGTGAGTGCGTATTTTTACATTTTAATGTAAAACACTTTTCTGTATCATAGTGTTTTAAATAATCTTTGTTTATCCAGAACATGATTTAATTATCAAGTTTTTCTTTAGGGTAGGTAATATTTGTTCAAAATGTCATATGATGTAGGGGATTATGAGTTTTCGGATGAAATATCACCAGACAAAATATTTTGATGTTTCTTATTTCGAACATTTTAAATATTTAGTGGGTTTGTAAAGCATGATGTATGAAGTCCGATCTTTGAACCTTTATAAGTAAATTGATACAAAAAGATCTGCAAATGTGTATAAAATATTCTAAATTTATTACAGTTATACACTGTTAGTGGAAATGTGGTAAAATATGAGATATAGTTTTCCCAAATATTCTCATTTTATAAATATTATATCTGAGATAAAATTGTCATTATTTAATGTCTGATTTGTGAAAAAATTGTGATCAGACAAGTATCCCGATAAATTAATTGAAAATGAAATTACAATCACAATTAGGTACCTTATAGGTAAAAACTATGCCTAAATGTACATATGAAAACGTATTCAAATCATTTGCCGCGATACTTTTATACTTTCCATTTTATCACAATTTACTTAGTAGAATGGTGATAATTTTATCTCTGATGAAATATTTCTAAAATGATATGTATTTATGAACACACAATATCTAATAGTTTACTACAATTTCACTTAGAGTATACATGACCCTTATGGATGGTAGTCCTTTACCTTTTGTAGATTTGGGGGAGGGTAAAACCACCCCCTAACACCTTTTTAAATATAGCTCAACTTTTAGTCGAGAAAAATTGCACATGTATAAATTGAGCATTTTTGTTTCACATTGCAATTCTAAGACTAACGTAAGAAAAATTACAAAAATCGTAGGTTTAGTTTTTAGGAAATTCGAAAGAAATCAATATTGATGGATAATCAATAATCTTCATTAAAAAAATAGGTATATAATTTAAAATATAGAATAGAATTATAAGACATCTAAAAAAGAAATCAGTAAAATAGTTGGTTTAGTTTTCGAGAAAATTAGAAATATCAATGCTTAACCACTAGTGAAGGAAGACTCTGTCTGTCTATGTGGCGTCCTCGTTGTCAAGGGTAGCATGCACTATTAGCTTCCACCTCGTTCGGTCCTGCGCTT
>JAUYWI010115650.1:0-10625 GCA_034780595.1 Parotoplana pacifica
CCTACGACTGATGAGACCCAAAAAGGTCGAAACCGGTCTCGTAGTGGCTTTGCTGGTGAATTAAAATTAATTGATTATGTAAATTCAAATAATTGCCTGGTCATATATTACTATTTTTGTTGACGATTGGATAAGGTTCTTTACGAAATTAAGTAGGTTTACATACAGCCACCCTGTATATATTTCTGTTTTCTATATATAAATTTTTTGTGTGTACAAATTTCCATTTCAAAATTTTTGATAAATCTTGAAAAAATCCATCATGTAAGAATGTAAAGAAGTGTGAAAAATTTATTTTTCTACAAGGACTTCCAAATGCATTATTATGCAGGTACTTGTAGAAAAATTATCATCGTACATAAAGAAAACTCGTTGTCGAAAATAGATACTGTATTCCAACAATGAGGAAATCAAATCTGGAATTACATAAAGATGCAATAGAACATACCTCGGTTTACAATTAAAAAACATAGAAACAAGAAGTTACAAATTACATTAAAAAAACAGAAACTTACAATCGAGTTTCAAACGTAATAAGACTGCAATAGAACAGAAGGAAATGAACAAATAACCAATTGTCAAAAGTGTAAGCGTATATATAATATGCTAGATAGACATCGATCACTATGACGTAGCATCTGACATAAAATCCAAAAACTAACCACAGTTCAAGAACTAGAGTACACAATGACACATATTTGGACTATTCATATATCGGTAATTGTATTATTTATCAAAAAGTCGACCAGGGTGACAATTCAACCAAAATCATGAAAATAAATAAGGTCGCCCAAAAAACTACTGGTAAATTATAAATTATGTCATCGTTGTCTTACAATAATGTCAAAAGGTAGACCTCAATATTGTAATTTGACAACGTAACACTAAAATTTATTTGCCAGACAAACAGCCTCGTCTCCCAAATTAGGTAAACAGGTAGCTTCATCTATTGTCCTCAATTAAAAACTGAAAAATGTTATAATAGTTCATCATCCTTGGTCTCTCTTGCAACCAGAACAGGAAAACTATATGTAGGCCATAAACATAAAAAGACATCTCCTTAATCGTTTCCTACAACACAAATATCAAAAATTTAAGTTGACTTGAATCTTTCAATGAATCATACTCACTGACCAGCTACACTGCTGCAAATTGTCGTCAAAGTATTGAAAAAACTTAAATTTAGATGATATAGACATGAAAATTATTCTAAAATGATCTCGGTAAAACTTTAAATGAGACATAAAAGATTTAGCAATAATTTATCATTAAACTGAGTTTAAGTGGATTTTCATAACGTTGCAGAATGTTAAAATGGATAATATCAGCCCAAAAAATTAAGAATTTCATGTACATAATTTTGAAATATGGAGCTTTCGTTTGTTAACCTTTGGCATAGCCTGCTGAGGCCAAAACTAACCTTTAGATCACATATTGTAAGTTCTTATTTTGTTAAACAAATTTTATAATAATGAGAAAAATGTAAATGTATTTATTTTTAATGGTTTTAGTAAAACAATTACAGAATGTTAAACTAAGTATCAGGTGGAAGAAACAAATTCTCGCTCCCTCAGTGATGTAGTTATACTTTTAAAATGCGACCCCCCCCCCCCTTCCAACAGCCATAGTCCTACATAATATATATTATGTAATAATGATAGGAAAAGAGAGCTATCAAATTGTGTTTAAGTGATGTAAATGGACATATACACACATTATGAAACTGTCTCAAACCTCTCTTATTATGCTAACTCTTTCTGATATAAATTATGCTTTTGTTTTATTTCTTTTTATTATTTAGGGAAGCTATTCTGACCATAGAGTATAACAGGAAATATAGCTCTAATGATTCCGGCTATGAGCATAAATATATTAAACACAATTCACACATATTATGATTGATAGATGTAACTGCCTCCACCACCCTCTCTTTTCTCTTATTGTATTTTATGTTTTTGTGCTGTCTCTGTCTTTCTCTCAGCTCAATATGCATTGTACATCTTTGGTATTGCATAAATTCGTTTGTTAATATTGCATGTTGTTATTAGGACGTTATAGCTGGACTTTTCTGTCTCTTTGTAATAATAATTAATATTCAGTGAATGTAACTCATCAAATGGGAACATCTTCTAACTGTCAAATACAGTGTTAAATGGTGGCATGCCAACAACTGAACAACAGATAAATACGTACGTTGCAAATCTACGGACACACAAAAAGCTTGTGTTGTAACCAGTGGTGATAATTTGTGTTGTTATGGGATTGTGACAATTAAACTGTCATTTCTGGTATTAAATTGCTTCTTTTGTTTTATTACTTTGGGAACCACAGTTAGCTAGCTATTTTCATCCATTTTGTATTTTTCAACATACGGAAGCAGTTAAATGAATTCGTTAATTTATACAAATCTGATTTTATTGTTTGTCATATTTGCATCATTGTATTCCTTCTACTGCACTGCAATTGTATTCAGTGCCAAGTTTGACTTACAGCACCGTTCAAAATGTGAGTTTCAGGCTCTTGAGGACAAAACAACCAATACCGATGACATCGTCTTTTGTGCTATTTATTGTGGCGAGACAACTCAATGCTCTGCTTATTTCTGGTCAGCGATTGATTATGTGTGTTCCTTATATATTATGTCTACTGGGATTTTGAGTAGCAATGGTTCCTGCACTGAAACTGTGGCAATTTATGTTAGTGGTAAGTATAAAGTTCCTTTTTATTACTCTATTTTAATGTCAAGAGCAAAAAACTAGAGCTGCCATCTCAATTTCTTAGCAAAATATTATAAGCTTCATCAGTCATAAAATTATTTCTATTATGTGTTAATTGTAAAGTTCTTTGTATTGTCCATGTTCCATAGTGCATCGAGGATGTTTTGCTTTTCATATCGAAAAATTGATGTAATTGATTCCATCTTATTCCCCTTTTTACTGCTATCGTTACGTTGTATTTTCTTGTGTTATTGATTATTTTGAGACTTCAATTTAGGGGACTTTCCGGGGGCGCAACCAGAAATAATACTAGGGAGGGGTCCACATTTTAAATTTCGATTAACGGTAGATTTTTAAATTATTTTTAACACAAGTTTGACCGATAATTTTCAAAAATGACAAACTTTTTATAGCATATTTATAAAATAGTCATTTTTGGGGATGTAAGTTTATTTTCTCAGGGGGAGGGATTCCGGACTCCCCTGGACCTCCCCCCCTGGTTGCGCCCCGGATTTTGTGTCACTGCTGACATAATATATCACTCTCTTTGACTAACAGATACTTTCTTTTGTGACCAATCTATCAACTTTCTGTTGAAATAAAAAGAAAGTGATGACCAATTCTTCGTCTACAGTTACCTTTTTTATACATTTTGCTATTATATAAATTTTCCAAATCGTTACTGCTTCTATTTTGAGGAGTAATTCCATATCTTGTTGTATTGCATTACTTTTATTGAAACTTTTAATAATTTGCAAAAGTTGAGCGGACTTGTGTTTTATCACAGAAGGAATTATTTCATAATCATTTTGTTTTATAATTATTGAACAATGTAGTACTTTAATTTGTTAGGCGACTGGGTTCTATTGTTATTGTTCACCGTTTAGAAGATAAACTCGATCATTTATGCTTGTCTTTTATTTCTAGATTGTAATTGTTTTTTTATTGTCCTAAATAAATATTTATTACGAGTATATTCTTTCCTAATTTTAGAAGAAAAGACCCGTTATACAAGTTGTTCCGAAATACTTAAGTACGTTCTAACTAACATCACTTTAAAAGGAAATTTAATTCCAGAAATATTATGTGAAACATTTCTAACTGTTAAGCAGCATAAGATTAATCTTCTTGATTATTAATTTTCCATTATTAGTGGTACCAATTCAACCACGAATGGGACCTACATGATCTACCCATTTACCAATGAACCAAGTCGTCCGCTTATTGTTTTTTGTGATATGACGGAGAATAATACAGTCTGGACGTACATTCAACGTCGTGACACCATTTATCCAAGAATCAACTTTTATCGAAACTACGAGGCCTATAGAACCGGTTTTGGGAATGTGAAGTAAGTGTCCCTGATTAGCTATTTTAAATAAAATTCACAAAAACTCAATTTTCAATTCCTTAACTTTTAGCTCTGAATTTTGGTTAGGTTTAGACGCTATTCATGCATTGACCAGCCAAGGTAATACAGAAGTCAAATTTGATCTTTGGGACTTTGAAGGAGAACACAGATATGCAACGTATAGCCAGTTTTCAGTAGGAGATTTTTCGGAGGGATATATATTAGTGATTTCTGGTTATGCTGGGAATGCAGGAGACGCAATGGCTTTTCATAATAATCGAAAGTTCAGCACATTTGATCATGACGTTGATATACATACATCAAGATAATTGTGCCTTAGAGTAAGGAGCAAAATGTAAACTTAATAAAAAGTATGATCCGTGCTCAATACGTTTTTAGATCTAAGAAGGTCAAATTTTGAATTCAAATTTTTCTCTTTTTTATAACATACCATAACAGAGTATTGTCTTTGTTTAAAAATTTATTTCGTCCAACCTCGTATCAAAATAAGTCCAAATGCACTTCCGAAAACGAAAATTATTTTATTATTTGCTTGTAGATATAAAGGCGCTTGGTGGTATAGAAACTGTCGCACTATCAACCTCAATGGGCACCCATATGAAGGCACGACATCTGCTTATGGCATAACCTGGCACCAATGGAAAGGAAATCAATATTCTCTGAAACGTAGTGAAATAAAAATTCGTCAAAACTAATAATATTTTATTTAGTGGTCGTTTTTTTCAATTCGATTTTTTTAAGTAGACGTGATTTCATGCTTTTCAAAACTTTATAATTCCATTATTTTTAAGCATTTGATATTTCTAACAACTTTCTGATTCTGAGGCATATGATTTGGATATTTAGTCTGTAATAACCCTAGACACCAAATTTAAATCAATTGGCAAAAGGTTAATTTCTGGACCTTATGATTTCATTATTTTATTTTTTTATTTTAATATTTTTGACTCACTCGATACACAAAAAATATGAAATCCAAGCGGATCTAGACCTCCACTGGTGACTGTGACCTATTATATGTGGGAGAGGAAACCGATTAAATTAGGTACCTTTCTGATTATCATAGAAATCCAGTCCACAAGAAGGTTCTATCTTAAAAACAAAGGATCAGTAAATTAAAATTACCCAGAAAATAAATTGCCAATCCTTCCTTAAAGGATGATATTGCATTTAAATAAACTTGAATATAAGAAATAGAAAACTAATAAAGTGATAAATGTTAAAAAAAAACACAGAATTACAATTCAGCTGCAATAATTTGAAACGATGACAAAATAATTGGTAAAATTTTAAAACTTATTTAAAACAGATTCATTCGTGCATTATTTACAATGATCTTCAATATTTTTCAAGGACCTTGGTAAACTTGTTTTCTTTTTGTACTATGTTAGTTGTATTTTGACTTTTACAAGTAGATTACTTTACCATTATATTGTAGCATTGTCTGTTTACAAAGTATACGTCTTTTATTAATTGAAAATTTGATTGCCAAACTGCTACCATAACAAAAATTAACTTTAAAAATTTGAAACTTATTATGTACCGACCTATCCTCTGCATTCAAAAATTAACTCTATTTATGCATTATTTGGAAATTCCATGTATCATTTCCTAATTTAATTAAATGTCTTAAAAAATAAAACTTGAAATGTTTAATGAAAAAAAAATCATTACTTTAAAGATTTGCAAATTCACAATTGCATCATTTTAGAACACTGGCTACTAAAATAATAGTATTTTATTGATTACCAAACTACAGAATCTCATATGTATTAGGAACTGTTATTTAACAGATTATTAATTACTCAGTATTTACAAACTATTTTTTATTTAATAGAAATGTTATCTAAATATTATACCAATCGTTAACTTTAATTTCTCTAAAAGTAATTGAACTTTCTACCGATAGACAGTTTAATTACATTTATGAGAATCAATGAGTAACTTTTTTATCGTTGTCTTTCCTTGCACATAATAATTTGTTTATATGGACTGATCGGCTGGTGAATTTGAGAAATATTTTGAAGATCTGAGTTTTAAAACTTTGACTGAATTTTAGCATTAAAATCTTAATTTTTATTATTTAATATTGTGCATTTTATTTAATTTTTATTGAAGGTATCCTTCAAAATATCAAAAATAGTGATTTACTTTTTCGTTATTAACTATTCAGTTGTAATCTCTGTAATGTCTATATTGTGTTTTGTAACTTGATTTCCATTTTTGGCATCCATCAGCCCTTGATACAATTTAATTGTTATAAACCTTAAATACACACTTATTATTTAAAATTCTACTTATAAACCTCGATTTTAAAAGTGACATTCCTATTGAAGTTTTCCACTGTTTTTCCCCCTATACCTACCTCTAAACATATAATAATGTTAAAGAATTGGTCTGGCAAACTGTTTGGCAAACGAATTGAAGATAAGTGGAACAAATTTTATGTTATCTGCTCAGCTTTTCTTCATTGAAATTTTAGAAAACCAAATAAATTCTGTAAACATATAAAAACTGGTAACTAAATGATCTTTAACTGACAATTTTTTGCCGGGAATGTATACTTAATTAATTAGTTAATAAATCACGAAATTTTAAAAATTTCTTGGATTATATCTTATTCTTAAACCAATTTTAAATTTTGTTCTTTACCACCAATAAATAAAAAAAGATGTTTGTTTTTTTACAAGATTTCTCTATTTTAAGGTTGGTTTTAAAATTAAATATAAATTAAAAGGTTTTAGTCTCCAAATTTACGTTTCTTAATAACATTTAGAACACTTATCAAATTATAAAATTTTCAATTTAACGTCTATATAAGAGGGGCTCAAATGGTCGAACTATGTAGGCTGAGCTCTCTTTAAAAAACATTTTTTTTAAATATCATATAAATATAAATTTTAGAAATATAACCACTTTTTTAGCTATGAGAAAACTGATATATAGGAAAATATCTAAGTAAAACACAAATTTATTAACAAATTTTTAAATAAATAACAAGTAAAATACCTCTTTACATTAATTTATTCAGCAAATTAACATATATTATCATGTTTGCCAATTGATTCTTTTGATTTTAGTCTTAAATGTCCATCTTCATTGAACAGAAAAAGTACATTTAATCTTTGAGAATGACCAACAGCTTGAAATACAATTATTTTCGATTATTTATATTTACGGAAATATTAGCCCTAGACATGCGAAAACGATTGTTTATATAAAATTGCTTCTAATGGTACGATTTTTCCATATTAGTATTTGTATACGATTATATTCTGCACGAACTGTTTGATTTTACAAATTTTTGCTATGAAGCCCCCATCATGCATTGCCTATTATGGGAAATAAATATATTGGGATATATTTTTATCCGCTCTCAAAGACACTTACGCATGTCCGCTATGAAGTCCGGTATCGATCAGTATTTCAAACTCTTTTTGGGGCCACCGGTCCCTACCACAAGCCATGTAGCCGCAGATATGGCCAGGCGGAAGTCATCCGAGAATGAGGTTTCCCTCGTCAGTTGACTTCATCCCCAGTACAGATGGCATAGTTGGGAATGTCGCCGTGATTGAAGGGCACCCAGGTGACAGATTTGCTTATCTAGAAAATTAATATAGCACATTTTTTAATCTTACAAGGATCTACCAAGGACCAATATTATGGCTCTGGCTGATGAGGCCTAACAAGGAAAAAATAGCGGTCCTGGGTTATCATGTGCGAGTAATATGAATAAGTAGTATATTTTTATCAAAGTATTCCTGTTTTTTATTATTGCTCTTAACAAAAAAACAAGATTATTGCAGTAGATCTCCCACTTCTACTAACACGTAAAAGTTAAATTTGCAACATAAAATTTAATTTTTCTAAATATTTTTTAGTTTAAGCCGTATGTCTACTCAATACTTAACGGGATTGTAGGGGCACAGTCTCATTGCACCGGCTACATGCAATATGGGCTAGGAAAGTCTCACAAAAAGAAGAATAGAAATAGGTGCAGTTGAATTGTCTAGTAGGGCAGTAAAGCTTCATCAAACTGGAACTGAGCAACTTACCTCTACACAGAAGTTTGTATTACTTCATCAGTGAGGCCTCCTTGTTCCCAACCGGGGTAGTGAACAAGGCGCTCCCTGTCGTAAAAGGGGAAGTGGAAAAGAAATGGTGGCAAGTGGTTTCATTTGAGTTGCTTGACTTAGCACAGGTCTACTTTTTGCGACAGAAAGCGTCGCCTCAATCACATCGGGCTGCCTCTGTGCAGATCCAAAGAAAAACATCAAATATAAGTGGTAACTGAATTTTACATAAAACTATGTACCCTTACCTAGCTAATCACTTTGCATTCTTGATAAGATTTGCCAACTATGTGATAGCCGAGATGTTAAAGATAATAGTACATATTTCTACAAATTCATTATTTAGCATTACAATGTAGTTTGAAAAAAGTATCTTTAAAACTAATTAATATGTGTCAAGAGTAATAATAAAACACATGTTTACTTGATAGAAATATACTACTCATTTATATTACTCACTAAGCCCAGGACAGCTGTTTCAACCTTGTTAGGCTCATCAGCAAGGCATAATTAATTACAGCCTAAGCAATTTTTCGTATATTTCATACCAAAGCATAAAAGAAAGTAAAAATTGCTGTAGTTGCATTTAAGAAGATCGAAATTAGATAACCAGAAAAAAATATATTGGAAAGCCTGTCTTGAATTTAATTATTTTTATCATTAAGAAGTTGCCATCATATTTTGACAAGAAGATAAAACTTATAGCATTTTTTTTAAATTGTGAGTCGCTTTTATTATATTTGTTTGAGAAATGTCTATAACTTTTGCATTTTGTAACTAAATAGAAACTGATTCACAAAATTAAAAGTAGAATAACAAGAAACATCCGTAATAAATGTAACTAAATCATTTGCGCGTTTTATTCCTAAGCACTGAACATCTTAGATGGTGATTCTAATTAACGGTCAAATAGGAAACTTGAATTTACTTAGATTGACTACTTTAAAACACGTTTCTAAATCACTTCGGTACTAGTTCAAAAACAGTTTCGACAGATTCAAACAAAAACAAAATTTTAACAAATGGCTGGGCCATATACGTCGTTTAAAATTGGCCGTTATTTACCCCTTCTTATTAAAAGGTGGAATAGTTTCCTGACTTTAGATTTATACCATTTATTCAGACTCTGATAGCCAGCCTTGACCAAAATATCTATTTTTTAGAATCAATAACATTTTCAAAAATTTATACGAAATTGTGTTACTGAATATACTCTATGTATATCTATGATTGTGAATGTTTTAAATACAAATAAAGATTTAGATTTTTTTTTAATATGTATATTAAAGGTTTTAGGGATGAATAGGAAATGAATGCAAGAGGTTCAGAAACACTTAACTAAATAGATGTTATTTATATTTCTAGTACCTCCAATTTGTATGTGGACTCCAGGAATGTATTTCTTTATTTTGTTATCTTAAAAGCTTTAAAAATTAAGTAAAATACAGAAATGTCCCCTTACCATGTTCTTAAATTACTATAATTCTACATATTACTAATAGTAGTAGGTTGATAAAATAAAATAAATCCCTATATTTGGGAGTAGGTACCTCTATTTTTAATAAATAATTTTTGATAAATGTTACATATAACTTAGATGTTAGGTATATAGAAATATTAAGGTACGATATGAAGCTCGTATATTCACACTGGTCTCAGAATTCGCTCAGTGGTTTGCAAGCATTCACTGAGACAGCTCCCACTACTGACAACATAACATGTTACATGTATAGAAAATAGTGCATACCATAATATTATGTGTCAAGTATTCTACATGTTAATAGGTAAGAAATTAACATCAAAGCAATTTACTGTTTATTCAAAAGTGCGCATCATAATTGGATGGTTTTAGCAATGGATAATGTTATGACAATTTAAATAAACAATAAACATCAAGGTAGGTACACAATGTATAAGTCATCATTTAACACGCTATATGTAGACATTTTACATATTTATGAATGAAACAGGAAACAATTTACTGCCAATAATATAAAATGTTCACATTTATTTCTCAGATACCTGTATTAATTTGGCATACTTCAGAATAAAATGTCACTTGTGTTGTTCATTAAATATTTTCTACTAAATTATATAAACGCACATTGAGTTGAGGTAAGAACGTGGTACAGCAGGAGCAGGACTCGTCAATGTACGCCGCTGAAAATAGTAATCAAATAATCCAGTAAAAATAGGCTTAATCGATTTAACTTTTCACCGAAAAGCATTTTAATTCTCTGTGTGATATTACGTCATAATTCCATTTCTATATAAGCGAACGATATCTACAAACCTCGACTATAATTTTGGTATGGCCAGATCCCCACATAATATATTATATTGCGTGTGGATCTGGCCATACAGAAATTGAAATATTATATAATACTATTGGCCAAAAATGGCAAAAAGTGAGTTAGCTCACACCATAAAATAATTGAAATACACTCAAAACTGTGTTTGCTT
>JAUYWI010115661.1:0-10625 GCA_034780595.1 Parotoplana pacifica
CCATATTTATATATTTTTACACATCTTTTGGTTAGATTACTTTCATTTCTATGATGTTAATACTGTCGAAGGCTTGAGACTGGTTTTGTTTTTTGTTTTTATTTTTGTTTTCTGCAGTAAAGATTTATTCTACATTTGTACAATACTTTAATAGTTAGGAAATTATGTATTTCTAGCATTATACATAATCAATGACTAAGAATACCTACTTTGACTCCTGTGACCTACCTATTTGGTTCAAGCACAAGTTAAATACATTTTTATACTAATATGCCTTTGATCTGTTGGCCAAGGTATTTTCAAAAAATAGAATGTTTTTCAAGTACTTACCTTAACCATGATTAGCAAAATATTGAATTAGGGGCCCAATAAAGCGCAATGTTTATAACAAATACATATGAGAAGAACAGAAACCTAAGTGGTGCCTATTCATTTCCCAAAATACCGTTTATCAAGAAGTATTGTTTTTTGTCAGAAAGGATTCCATGACAAGCATAGTAAAAATCCTTAATCTATGTATGCAAAACTCTACACATTACTGTTGGATAAATTAGACATTGAAGGGTAACAATATGTTAATAATAAAAATAACAACATCATTTAGACTTGTTTGAACGTTTTATGAGGATTTCTTCATCTTCATAAACTAAGCCTAATGTATTGGTTCTCTCGAGATTATGCATTATGTATGTGTAAAATTATTTAAAACAATAGAATAAATCTACCAATTCCCTGTATGTCTGTATCGATCTCTATAGATATATTGGAATATGACCTGGTATTGGTAAATATGTATTTAATAGCATTTCTTATCACTAAAATTTCATTAACTGTTAAAAATATATAATTAAAATCCCACCACATCATAAATATGGCAATAGTAAAGCAGAAATGCAAAATTTCACAATACTAACATTGATAGCCCCATTTTCCTATGTAGGTATATTACCAATATTTCACTTATTACAAGGTGTCGCTTTTAGACTAAAATAATATTCAAATAATCCCATATCCAGTTTTAGAGCAGACACACTAAGTTGAGTTTCTTGATCTTCATTTTTCCGAGTTATAAGAGGCAAAATCATAGTTCTTATCAAATGATTAGGTTACAATTTGGTACGTAGGTACCTCGGAAAGATTCAGTAAGATTTTTATTTTGAAAATTTCGTAGCGAGTCCAGTGTTAGGGGCAAATGACACCATAAGAACAAAAAATAAAATTTAGGAATATCAAATTTGGAGACATTCCAATAACATAATTTCTAGCAAATTTAATTTACATTTTCGCTTTCTAACTAATACTGATATTATACATACATGAAGTGTAATAAGCTCAAATTTAGACATGAAAACTATCATCAATTTCGAAATTCAAATACAGTTATGACTTTTTATTTGGCCCATTGCATCATATATGGAATAGGCATGCTAAATTAGAAGGAATTATAACGAAAATTAAATTTCACTGTACCCTATAGGTAGAATTGTATATCCAAAATTGGAATCCTTGGGTTTTACCAAAAAGGGAAAAAGAATATTTTCAAATACCGTGATATGTTGGTTGACACAAAGTTCCAAATATGCCAGGTAGGGAGGTGTGTAGCTGCGACCCCTTTACCGACAAAGAGTTAATTATGAGGGGTTTTTATCAACAAAATATTAAAATAAATGTCAATATCAAATTGATACAGGGAATGTTCTTTTTCTGATCACTACATTCAAGGCACAGAAACACTATAAAATCACATAGGGCTGAAAAAATAACCGATAGAAGACTTAATTTCTATTAAAATGAAAAAGTCTATTTTAAAACATTTGCTTTATTTGTTTTTTTCTGAATAGTTTAAATTATGATATCTATGCTGAAAAAATTCAAGGAAAGAAAATATTTATAAAAAGAAAATTATAATTAAATTTTTTATAGAAATTAAGCCCAGTATTGGTTATTTTTCTTCATCCCTGTATGTTATTTATGTGCCTACTACCACACTGGAAAACAAGAAATACCTTTCTGCATCCTTCTAAAACATCCCGACCCTTTAGTTTCGAACAAACTTCCATTTCAGGAGCGGCGGCCGGTCGATCTAAAGCGACAGACACTGATGGACTGTTATTGGAGGCAAAGCAACTGGTCGCGGGTGGCCAGTGATCCGCCACAGCACGTAGCCGAGGCTTCTTGTTCCCCCTCTGAGCAGTTGGTGAAGTAGGGGACATAATGGTGCTGGTTTTGCGAAATGTTGGGTAGGTTTGTAGATTGGTAGACATCTGAGAAACGGAGAATGTCTGCGGAATTATTGTCAGTCTTTGCTGGGCTCTCGAAATATCGTTGGATAATTTTCTTTCTTGTCCATAGGCAAAAGATTGGTTCAGCTGTTCGGGTTTCAATTCCGCAAATGAGTTTGATATGGTAAGTACTGGAAGGAAATTAATCAAAGGATCACTAGAAGGTCGCTCCAAAAGTAATTGCTGGTCCTCACTACTTTTCATATTAGTTGACGAAGAAACTTCTGAGTTGATAGTTTCATTATGGTCACTGCTTGGTGATGGAAAGTCGCTGGAAATTGCTTCGTCTAAAATAGGAGAAGTCACTTTTGTTGATGACATCATCGGTTTCGATTTTTTCTGTTGTGCAGCCTTGAAACAAGGAGCAATATCTTTGCTGTTTTCCACTTCAGATATATCAACTAAGTCGCTGACAACAGAGTTTGACTCTTTAGTACTTTTTACATGTCCCGAATTAAGATGTTTGCTTATCTTCTGAGATTTCACTAAATGTTTATTGGATTTAGAGCGTTGCTTGTTGGTCGTACCAGATAATCTCCCAGCTGTTGTGTTAAGCATTGCAGAAGATTTGCTAACCAGCAGGGGGCTAGTTGCCAAGTGGCTTTCAATATTCGGTGGCTCTGGATAATCTTCATCAGAGTGAAAATCAAGAACAATGGATGGTGAAAGGATCTGCCGTTTCTGACCATCGTCACCTATCTTGCTATGCCGAGCCACAGAATCGTTACTTTTTTGTTGCTGTTGAATCGAACTGCTGACAGGTTGAGACAATTTGACAACTGAAGGCTCAACTTTTTCGGTAGAAGCATAGGACAAAATATAGTCACGCTTTTGCACTATTGAAGAGTCACAGTTGTTTGATGTGTTAGGCGTAGTCATGAATGGTGTTGTATGGTATATATAATCCACTTGTTTACATGTTTAGTTTTTCAGATGGTCAAGTTGACAAAAAATGAAATGAGATTTACTATTTGTTGTTAAATAAAATATGTGACGTTTCACATTTTTATAAACTAAACTGTCTTTTTTAAATATAGGACATTCAAACTGTGTGATAGAATGTAAAAAAAGTATAAATCTCGTATAACTATAGTATGAAGTACAAGGTAACTGTTACATTTGAGTCAATAGTGACTGTCTGTAGCTGTCCTTTAGTTTTCTATTGTTCCTCGTTTAAAGGCAATAATTTCTACATTACTTCACTTGCACATTTAATCTACCTGGTTAAATCATCATAACTATCGAGATATGCGGAACAAGCCGATGGAAAAAAGACAATGGAAAGGATCGTTTATTAAAATAGTGACATAAGCTTTCATGTGATTGGTTTAAGTCTATTTTTATCAATTTCTAAGTTAGTTTCTGATAAAATAATGAAGGATGTTCAAGTACGTGCTTGTTATTTAGCAAACACAACGCACAATACCCTACCATTGTTTGTCAAATGATAGCAAAATTACATACAATAAAAAATGGCTGCTTAAAAAAAGATTCGTTTCTAAAAACTTCGGTTTTGATCAATATAGTAGGCCTGTCTGATGTTGTCATTTGCTGTAATCATTTTAAAACAAACAAGTCAAAGTAATTAGTTTAAGTTATGAAAACATGGAACAGATCAGAAGGCACCTAACCATAGGGCTGGCATTGCATTTTTAATATTTATTTTAACGTTATATTCTTAGCTGAAGAATGGTAACTCTGATTAAGCAAAAATGATAAAACATTGTCATAAAATTAAAGAAGTCCGAAGTGTTTCATACCTCCACCAAAGTTCACTTAGTGGTGGTCCAAAATTGAAAACAATTGAAAAGCCTAGTTAAAAACCCAAGCCTGAAGTCAATATTTAACATATAATACGGATTTGTAATAATAATGATTTTTGTCCAGGGTGTGCACCTGAATTTTTTTGTGATAAAAATATTGTAATGGATAGAATTTTTATAAAGAAGCATAATTTAATAAAATTATCTTGACTTATTATAATTTTTGGGAGCATATTTAAAGTCCATGTAATGCAAAATTTAAAATTTAATTTATTATAAAATAAAAATAAAAATTCAAGTAAATTTCTTCAATTGGTTCTAAAACCGTTAAAAATTATCTAGAAACTAATGGTCATCTATAAATATTCATTTTAAGGCAATATATGACCACTGTGTGCAACCTAAGAACAAAAACATAATTAAAAAGTGCAATAAAAAATAACAGATATATTTGTTTCTAATTGGCAAAAAATATGATTTTTTATCAAAAATTGATAGGAAAAAAAATCAGGTATTTAATTATATGCTAAAAGATGAACTGTTTATTGGTGGAATGCCTTCCGGTTCGGCTTATATACTTCTTTTCAGATATACTATTAGTGTACCATATAAAAAAGTAATCATTCTATTCAAAGTCTAAATTTGAGATCCAATGACATGGAGCCTGGGCCCAAACTATGTAAATTTTTTCTAAAATTCTATTTTGGTAACTGAATTAAATCAAAAACCACTAAAACTAATCTAGAAATACATTAATATAAGCTGTTTTGGGTCAAGAATCTGCCATAAAATACACATTAGTAAAAATGTTTGTTCTTGAGTGGTGGTCCTTACATCTCGGGGACCATAAATGTGAAGCTTCTAATTTCTAATACATTGCCTTGTATAAAACACCTTCCTAATTCAAAATATCAAATTTGAGCAAGATATTGTTAACCTTAGAACATTCCACCTTTATATGTCTGTCATATTTTACCTAATGTAAATAAATTTTAATATCTATAAAAGTGGAGACTTGTAAAAATTGAAAAAAGGACTACTTTAAAATTGAGCTGACCCCTTCGATCTATAGTTACTGGTTTATTAAAACTATTAAAACACTAGCCGGAAATGAATTCTAAGTATTCAATACCCTTTCTTCAATCCCTAAGATCTACTGAGAGATAAAACTAAAAGATAACTAGGCAGGTGGTTGTTTTACAATGTAAAACTGATATGACCGTAGTTGTGCAAGCATGTATTTCTTGATCCTTAGAGTACCCTCCATGACCAAATTCTGTATTGACAGTTAAGGCCCTACACCACTTAAAAATCTAGGATAACTCTCTCCTAATCACCCATGTTCAAAATACAATCTTTCGGATTTTAGTGGGTTATCTAAATCTCAACTAAGTGATACATTGTATAAAACAATTTGATATCCCTAACACCCATGTCCAAATTGTATACTACCACATAGGCCCCACATCCACGTAAAATGATACTGGAGCTACGAGAGTTTTAATCATACTCACTGTTCCCAAATGTTAGGTGGTTTTGTTATGTAGTACACCTCAAGCCATGCACAGAATGGCAAGTCCTACGTTGCACAAATGGTACCTGCTGTGCCTCCAGGGATCACTTAAGTTACCCCAAAATATCGTTTTAGTCATACATTTGAGTCCCAGGTTTATTCCCTAATAATAAAAAGTAAGTCATAACTCGGAAAATATGGACCAAACACTACTTAAAACCAATCTATAAGTAGTATAAAATGTAGCTTTAATTATACTTTTGAATCCCAGCTTCGTTGTGCTGCCAAATTATTCAGATTATCATAGAGAATCAAATTTTCAAAGTTAAAACCAAATCTAATGGTGCATATCTAATCAAAATGATCTTTGACGAAGTTTTTTTCCAACAAAACCGAATATGTAGCTTTAATCTTGCTTTTGGTAAAAATGTGCAAACATATTGCCGAATAATAAAAATTAAACCAAGACTTCAAAAAGATGGTCCAAACAGTATTTAAAGACTACTCTATAAGTAGCATCATGCTTTTGAGTCGCAGCACCGTTTTGGTACCAAATTGTTCGCATAGAAAATCATTTCAAAGTCAAGACCAGATCTCTTGGTCTATAACTAAAAAAGACCAGGCAAATGGTTTCACACCCTCAAGTTTTATTAACGAGGAAATGCTCTATGAAACCATAGCTTTAGTGTACGTTTAGTGTACGTTTAGTGTATGTTTTGAACAGAAAAAAGGTGATATTGAACAGTACAGAAAAATATTTTATTAGTTGATTTATAAAATTGATCATAAAGAATAAAACAATGTATGTAAGTATAACCATCTTGTTCGGGATTTGGGTGGGAATGTAAAACTGTTGGAAGTAGCAACCTCTCTTTGGAATAGTTGACGTCGTTGGTTATCCCATCTTGGGCATACGATAAGGTGGTGAGTCGATCTTATAGATCCTAGGAGAGATCACTTGTCCGTCTAAAGTTGATGGATGGAAGATCCCATCGCAGCTCTCCAATTAGCTGTTACTGGTGGATTGGTGTTTAGGTAGATTTCCGAATTGGACATAGCAGATCTATGCTTGGTGGTGCTAGCTGCCGATTCGACATCAATGGGTACAAGCCTCTGGTCCATGAGGCTCCCAATTTTAGCGATATCATCATTTTCAAAAATACCACAGTGAAATGGTGTCCCTCTCAATTCGACCTGGATGTCTTCCATCCACCCAGATAGTATAAATACCTCAGTTGGTGACGCCGCCTTCAACATATCCTTAAGAAAAGATGGTAGTATCAACAGGGATGAAGGAAATTGAAGCCTTGATGACAGGCTGTGTGTTGTTGATTCTGACTCTGGCTCGTCTATATCAAAGAAAGGATTTGATCCAAGTAATCCGGCATTTGGGGATACCGGTCCGGTACACTTTGAGGATCAGGCCTTTCTTAAAATAATACGTCGTAAGCACTAAAAAAATCGTACAGAGAGAGCAGGTTTTTTTTGGCTGATTTAGTCTCATTCACTTGAATAATTCTACCGATTTGGTCTTCTAGCTATTGTCTGGTCTATTAGCTCTTGTATCAATCCAGTTTTCTCGATAAGGTAGTAGAGTCTAGCTCTGAGGATTCCCTTCATAAGTTTAGCTATTTGTCTATAGCTACCGATTGTTCTTGGGATCTTTGTTCTTTTTTGCCACAGGGATAAGGGTAGCTCTTCTCACGTCGCCGGAACTGCATATTTTTTTCAGGATATGTGTTGAAATTTTTCAAAAGGATCTCAATACTTTTCGTACCAAAGATGTTCAATCATCTATGCACATACCTCGTCATCTCCAGTTGCTTTCCTATTTTTGAGTGCTTTGATGGCTCAAGTAATTTCTTTAATAGTGAGTTCTCTACAGGCTTCTGTCAGTCACCTAAAGAGTTACAACAAGTATTCTTGTCGAAACGGAATCTTTCTCTCTTGACTTTCCTGTCTCTCTCTCTTGGGTTCTAGCGCGTACTCTTTATTGAAGGCTTATGGTTTGGTCATTAATGATTTTCTAAGGATGTATGGACCGTCATTAATGACCACATTTTTCGAAAGGTTTAGTCATTAATGACGGTCCACACGTCCTTAGAAATGTTTCATATCGTAGTTTGATAATCGGAATCATTAATTTTTTCTTTTGTACATTTCTCAGACGATTTTTTCTATGTCTGCAAATTTTTTTGGTGCTTTTTTGCTCTTTGTCAAATTAGCCACATTAACTTTATCAAAAGGTGAGATTTTACAAAAGTTAAAATAAAGCTTGGTCAAAATCATTTTGTTGGTCTTGTTCAGTTATGTAACTTGATTCTCTACGATAATTTAAGCAATTTGGTTACAGAAACGGTGCTGGGATTCAAAAGTATGATTAAAGCTACATTTTGGAGTTACTTAAGTGACCCCTGAAGAAATCGGCATCATTTGTGCAACGCAAGACGCCATTCATTGTATGTCTTGAGGTGTATTACATAACAAATCACCAAACTTTTAGAAACAGAGTATGATTAAAACTCTCGTAGCCCCCAGGACTAAAAGTGTAAGATCGCTTCAATCACCCATGCTAAACACCAGTTGTTTCAGAAGCTATAGATTGTCCAAAAATCGAATTTTATGACTCTGTTTTTCGAGGCTATTCTATTGTACTAGTTTTTATATTTTTTGTTGTTTGATGTTCCTAGCTCGCTAGTCCAAATCGCATGCTGTCAGTAGGGGCTCGGCACACCCTGTCAAATGTGCAGTAGATTGCGGCAGAAATTGAAAAATATTCTTGAATTCTTGTGACTTTATTTTTCGTATAGGCTTGTCTTCTGCACCACCATTTTTATGATTCTTGTTCATGGTCAAATAAATAATTAATAATTCCTTTAATTCCTACCTTATCTTTCAAAATACATAGGGTGTTTTAGTATTCTTAAAAAATAAAAGATATTTGGAAATTTAATCACATTGGCTGACATAAATGGAGTATTATTTAAAAGTGTGTGCTTAATACAAAATTCTACTTCGCAAAACCAAAGTTTCATAAACATCGTATATATGTACATGTAATATAATAAAAAAACATGAAATAAGGTAATAATCTACTAACCTAATTTCATTAGCCAAGCTTTGACCGTTTTCAACTATGTATGTATATTATGTACATATATTTTGAATATTAAAACCTTAGATAATGTAAGGCAACTTCAATATATTTTATAAGCCTATTCAAATTATCGAAAAATAGATTCTTTATGATAAAACACCTATTACCATAGTAACCCAAGTATGCATTTGATCAAAATGATAAAGATATTTTCAGCTGTAAATTAATTTACACATAGCCAACCTGCTAATCGGGAAAAAAGAATTTACTTCAATACCAGAAATATTAAATGCGTAGTTTATCATTTCCGTAGTCCGTCCGAAAATTCCTTTGATCAAAGCAAATTAACCGATGATAGTAGAAAAATTTAAATATAATATGATGTACAAATAATTTTTAAACAAATACATATATTGACGATGTAGGTACAAGTCCAGTGGACGAATCATCATACAGTCCTATAGAAATAAACTTTCTTTATTTTGATTATTTTAATTGATTGCAATATTCTGCTAACTCAACAAAAAAAACAATTTTATACTTTCATAAAGCCATAACAAACCCTAACAACATTTAATATCTACTTATGCTACTACTAGTTCCATTATTTATTTATTTATTTATTATTTCATAAATCAAAATTTGATTTCGATTTTTTAAAAGGGAATTATTAGGTGGCATAGGAATTAAGGAATTGAAACAAATTTGATCTTAGATAGCAATCACTAGAAAAACAAGTTATCATGCCAAAAGGTCATATGTAAATTTGTAAATCAACTAGATAATTTTGATCTAAATCAAAATGTAAAGTACTTGACATAATCGATGATAATCAATATACAATAGTTCTAATTCTTTATTTACATTTAGGTAGCCTATCACGTCTGCGAAGTTGTAGGTAATGTTTCTTCAACAAAAAAATCTTCATGTGCTTTATTGGCGCCAAACATTGAACTAAAAGTTAGTGTACTAATATTGAATTCAGTATAGGCCTAATTAGTGCTTGTCAGTTCAAAGTAAACTGATTTTTATCAAATACCAGGTTCGTATCTATATTATTTTATACATACTCATTATAGAGGATTTATATTTAATACTACTTATTAGTAATACGGATAGTAACAATTCAACTACTAATAAAAATTTATTTAAATTATTCCTAATCTGGGTAAGTAAAGAAAAGGTTTCGCAAGGAAAAGAAACGTCTTTCCATCTACTTTTCTATGTTTATCATTCAAGGGTTTAAGAATGATTATTTTCCTGAAATGGGAAAGGTTATACTTTTCCATACGAAGAGAATCTATTAATACGAGAAAGCACAGTGATTGAAGATTAATAGAAATTCGAGAATGGAAATAGTACTTTTCCAATTCTTTCTTATGTTGAATAAAGATAGGTGCTTTTCAATAAAGAAATCTAGATTTTTCTTGTGCCCTATCTAGGGTTTGATTTATGACTATTACTAATTTTAACTAATATAGAGATATTTAATATTACAAATATTTAAATTTTGTATATACAGATATGTATAGGCAAATTTATCTCACTCCTCACTATTTTGTAAAAGTAATAGGCAAAAAGTTATGACACTTTCGAATCGATGTATTCATGGAGTAAGGATAACTGTATAATTATTTAATATTGGTCAAATGGTATAGCTGTTGAGATTAAATCGGAATTTTGATTTAAATATGAATCACCTGCTTAATTAGAAATTACAGCTAATGTGGCTGCTTTCTTATGTTTGTTGGACCAATAACATAACATCGAAGGAATCTATGGACATTCCAAATAAAAAACCTTTTAATTCCTCTATGCACCAAACCATGGGTGTACTAAAGTATGTAAATGCCATTTCCTGGTAGAGCAATTCCTAATCCCATATTCTGGTTCCGCCAGATGCGGAACCATTAAATCTGCCACGGGAAAAACCATGACTGAAATGGCTGAAGTCAAAGCACGCTGGAAAG
>JAUYWI010115672.1:0-10624 GCA_034780595.1 Parotoplana pacifica
ATGTTGAAGCCATATTTATATTTTTACACATCTTTTGGTTGGATTACATTCATTTCTATGATGTTAATACTGTTGAATGCTTGACTGATATTATTTATTATTTTTGTGTTTTCAGCATGCACTGCAGTAAAGATTTATTCTACATATAGTAAAATAACTTATTCAAGAGAATTTAAAAAACATATATATATTTGGATGTATGTCTGAGTGAAATTGTTTTAGTCAATGAGATTTAACAGCAGTAGTACTAATTAATTGTATATGTGCAAACAAAGATTTAATAATTAATGTATTTGTATATTATTATATGTGCAAATAAATAGTAACTTCCTTTAAATATATGATAAAACGTTTTTATTGGTTTATTGTACTACTTGGTGGATGAATTTTGGTGCACACTTACACATATTTTGGAGCTGATTCATTTAGTTGTTAAAAAATTATTCTGTCATATTGTGCTTGTTTGTGGAATACACCCTAGCCCCTGCCCTGTGAGGAATAACTCCTATCCCCCACACATACCAGATGTATCCTATTTAAACATTTCATTATATAAATGGTGCCTATTAGTTCACAAAAGTTGGATATGCTCCTGCATTGTCAATACTACATCACTATTCATCTAACTAAAAATAAATCCAAGCACAACGTCAATGCGGGCAACTTCCCTAACTCCCAAACGATGGTGTTAATTAATTTTAGCTGTGTACAACAGTACATCAGGATTCCAGACTGAAAATTTATATCTATTCACCCCGAAATTCCTGGTTCGGTGGTTGTCCAATTACCTTGTACGACTATTGATTGGGTCATATTTTGATTTAACCAAAATAGAAGATTATTATATTCTTAAATTATGGTTTAGAATAAAAATATTTTAAACCTTTTATCAAATTCAATTGTTTAAATATATATAATTAAATAGTTTTAAGTCATATTTTATTTTAAATTTTAATAAAAATTAATTACAACGATTAGATAAAAATAAAAGGCACCGTTATTTTATAATCCGAATAAATAATTATTATTTAAAACTTTGCCATAGCAACATTTATAAAATAAATGTTGTTAACAAGTTGTATTTTTTACCAATTGGGAACCGATATCAGTTTTTTTAAGTTTTAGTCATTGGTGTATCATAATAAAAATCAAACTTGCAGTACCATTGGTTTCAACTCTGAAGGATGTACAATTGTTTAAATTTCAACGATTTTTTATTTCGTTGAATTGGGTAAATATAACTCATAAATTGTTCCCCCTCAACTGACTGGCTTGTGGCTACATAGATATATAATTACAAACACTTCTATTAGTATTATTACCCTCTTTCTCATGCAAGCAGATATTGTTCCTAGCACAGAGTATATATTCTGTGGTTCCTAGCCTCCCCTTACTCATGTATGCTGTGAACGCTATCGCTTTAAAATGCTAAAAAATGGATTTTGCACATTTGACACCCAAAAATCCAGGCCATCCCCAAAGCAATAAATCATTATTTTAAGTATACTGTAATTGATTTACATAAAATAAAAGCAAATTGATATTATATATATATTTATTTATTTATAATTTAATGTATTTGGATACAAATAAATAGAGTGCAATTACCACTACTAAATGTTATAAATTTTAAAACAATATTACCTACAGTTAGTCCAGTCATTCTATAGAAAAAAGGGGATTAGCATCCATAAAATTCTTCCTTCGAGGAACTATATTCCTGTTTGTAGCGGTATTCCGAAACAACTAAAAACTGCTTTCAGTTTACTTGAGAAATGAACTCTTACCGCTACTGTCAATGAAGTTCATTGACTAAAAAAGAAGTGTTTTTGATAACAGCGGATAGCAGGAGAAATAGAATACTTGAACCTTGACAGGAAATCAATTAGGGGATGTTAGAAAAGCTGATAATTTTTACTTCACATAAAGAGTACCTAGGTATGCTAAATATGAAGAAATTCTAATGGATTATTAATATTTTATTAAGAAATAATTTTTTACACAAAAAAGTCATAACTTTTTTTATGGATCAACATTCTAAGGAAATTTTCAACAATGGTTAGGCATCTGCCATACATTTCTCTAGAGTTGAAAATATGTTCAACACGTTATTTAAATTACAAAAATAAGATTTCAAAATAAAAAAATTGCTTCTCATGTAAAAAATCAAACAATATTTTTAAAAACCCTGATTTTATATAAAATGTTAACCTGTTTACAGTATATCTAACAAATTTTAATCGATTCTTTAACTTCAGAATTGATTTTGTGGTGACAGGGAGAAGAAAAATTAGGATGTTAGACATGAAATTGGGTATAAAACCTTGCACGGATGTGAGTGGGTCAATTTAAAAAAGCAGAAAGCCATTTAATATAGACTGGTTGGTTAGGTGGGTAAAAACTCTGAAACCTTTTAAGGGGGTGCCACAAATGCATGTAAAACTAGCAGCAGTGCAAAATACTAATCTTCATAATGAAGCTAATACATATATTGGTGCTTTTCAAAACATACAGATCTCTGGGAAGATACATTAAACTACATGGTGGATCTTTAACATTATTTCCTTTTGTTTTGCATTAGGACCAACTACCAAGTTAATCAGAATTCAGATATATTGTTTTTGAAAACGTTCTGAAAAGTTTAAAATTAAATTCCTTCTTACACAGTGACTAAAAGGCGGATTTCTAATGTTTGGAAAATATCAGTGAATTATATAAAACCCAAAAAGTTCTAAAATTAAAATTTTATCAAAATAGCTATAATTGCATTTACTTCTACATAATATATGGGTGTTTTATTTAATGAACGACTGATTCACTACTAAGTAGTGGAGAATATTAAAGCACATGTCTTCAGTGAAAACTGACGTAAAGGTAACCTCGGTCACATGACTTTCAAAAAGTCAACAAGAATAAATAATGTATAATATATGTCCTGGCCCATTTCATAAGTAGCTATGTCAAATTTGAAAAGAATGAACTTAATATTCACAAAATGTTTATAGAACAATCCCTAAAAATAGTTGTCAGTGTCACCACAAGGGGAATTAAGTACGTGCAGGTCTTCAGAAATATGAACAAATTTAATATACACAATTCCATCAAATAGTTAAACCATGTTAAACTTATTTATAATGATAAATTACTTATAAAATTACTGTATAGTTCAATAAATACATCATATTTAATTGTTGAAAAAAGTTTTAGCTAAACTTTAGCCGGACGTTGATCTAACATATTAATATTAGCGAATATGCAATCACTGCTAACATAGTCTTCTTTGATAAGCCAAATTATAAACCGAACATAATGTATTCTAAAATGTACAAAAGAACATTTGTACCAATTAAAATTACAATGACCAAATTATGGGTAGTAAACAAAAAAGGTAGTCCAATAAAAAGAAATATAAAATACAGGGTGGCCATAAAGTAACGCAAGTGAGAAATAATGAAATAAATTAAAAATCCAAAATTTATTTACAAAACATATTATTCAAAATATAAAGCAGTTTTGTACAATACACCTAATATTTCATAAAATATGATGAAAATCTTGACCGCTTCACTACAGATCTCCACACATTTCTGAGAGTGGCTTCTTTGATATCATCGATGCTGTTCTGAATATGTTGTTTAAATCATCCAATGTTTGTGAGTTGTTGATGTAAACAACATCTTTGAGATATCCCCAAAAGAAAAAATCTGGTGGAGATAGGTCTGGAGAGCGTGGTGGATAAAGTCCTTTGGAAATAGTCCATTGACCAAAGTATTGCTTAATTTGTTGAAATCAAGCAATTTATCCTATAGAATTTTAAATATATAAGTTTATTGTTGATTTTTATTAATGTAAGCGGGTAAGGCTGTGCCTATTTGAAGGACATTAGTTGTATTTTTATTTTATTTCATTGTTTTCTTTATGGACACCATGTATCTGTACATATTAGATAACTATATATTAACATACTCGCATAAGTTTCCGTGGGTGCGCTTATTAGCACACCGATCTTCGACCCTTTCAAATATCATCTTTTTCACCTTACAGTTTTCATCAGTCGGGGTTTTATTAGTCAAATCCTAAATTAAAATAATAGATCAATGTAGCCCTTTTCTGCACCTAGCTTAAAAACAATTTCAGTTGTTGAACACAGTTAAAAAAATATAGAGAGAATATCGTAGTTAAAACAAACAATTCATTTTATCTATTTTTGTAAAATATTTTAAGATTTTCAGGAAAATGATATGAATCAATACATTATGGCATAGCAGGTTTTGCTAGAAACAAATAACAAAAATTAATTGATGCTAATTTTTGTTGATGTTGGGATGTATACCCTTTCTCTAAAATTAGGAGATATAAACAAATCTAGTGATGAATACATTGTATGTTGCCTCAAGAAATCGAGAGACAGTATGATGTCACATGGCTGTAACTAAGCAATTTAAAATTTGTTTATGAATGATATTTCAAGGTACATAATATGTGTTATAATTTTCAAAGTTACGTGTATGTATCTAGAACACAGGTTAAAATAAAATAGAATTATGATAAATGCTACAGAGAGATGGAAGTATTTAAAACTTACTCGTAGAACACCGATTTGATCAGTTGACAAATTTGGCATATCACTGTAGTCTAAACATTCATTGATTGTGTCAGCGTCTAAGTCAAATTGTGTGACGTCAGTAAACAATTCTTCTGTCAGTTGTAGTATATAATAACTATGATGCTTTCTATAAAATAGTAACCCTTAAAAGTTATTAACTCCATTTAAATACATAGAAAAAATAAAATTTTATTGGCTAATAAATTGTAATGAAAACATTGACATATCCAATATTTATTAGCCAAAATCTAAAGTTAAGTTCTAGAACTTCAATTCATTTATAAAACCACTGAATTGATTCTAAAACACTAGAAATGCTCAAGAATCTAATAATATACCATTTCAATCATTTAGAGCTGGTAAAAGCACATTAAAAAGTCTTACGGACCATTTTTGAATAATTAAATAAAAACAAAATGTTAAAAATCACAAACTTACTGGCACAAGCGATTATAATAAACAGCACATCCGCACTCTATTTGGAAAGAACCAATTGTTATTTTAAATTGACACATCTCTTCAGTTCTAGGGAAATAGTTTTCCTGAAATAAATAATATATAATTATAAATGACTAATATGATATCTCATCACGTAAGACAGTTAGTTAATGTAACCCAATGATGAATGGAATTCAAACTTGCCCTAATCATAGAACTTCATAAAAAGAACTCTAAAATAACGAAAATTACCTAAAAATAATAAAATAAACCTATATAAAAGGGAACAATCCCCTCTACGAATATGGCTCAAAAACGATAAGTCAAATCTGAAATTGTGTGCAAAGAATTTTGTTTCTTAACTTTAATGTAAAAATATTCTCCAGTCAACCAATGTCACGTGATGGTCTTATGAAGTAGATCACTCTGGTCCAATTAAGTTTTTTAACAGAAAATTTATTCCTGAAGTTAAGATTGGAAAAATCACAATCACAACCACTTCATTGTAGAAGTATAATGTACAAGGTGTTCAAAAAGTCAAAGTCTGCCTCGCAATTGCATTAACCCCCTTAATCCCTTTAATGTTTCAGTGGGAAGGGATCAATTGAAGCCTTTGGAAGTGATGATATAAATACTGCCGAGATTATCCTCGACTGTCTTGCTCTTGTTTGAACCGGCATTGTAAATTTTCTGAAAGGCTGAGCGACTGTCAGTGTAGATACGAATGTTGTTGCTGTTCTGTTTCTCTACTACATTGATACCGTGACGAATGGTTAAAAATTCAATTTTACAACTAGAGATAGCTTTCTTGTCTTCACTGCCGTCTGCCCAATTGTAGTCACACCTCCAATCATTTCATTGATAGTAAGATTTCCTCTGTCCGTCCAGATAGGAATACCGTTACAAGCACATTTGCTTCTCTGGGGAAGTTATCAAGTTCAATATCTTCACCAATCTTCCGCCATGATTTTTTCAATCTTTTCTTCGTCTTCTTGATGGAAAAGATCGTGAGTTTTTCTGAAAAGCTCTCTGGTACAGTATGGTAGCTAGCTTTGGTGGTATGTTCTCGTTTCCAAGTCGTCTAAACCCGCTTCGAATTCAATGTCACGAGCACGAGTTACTCTACAGCAACCTGTAGTCGTTCTCGCAATTTGTCTCTGGATCTCATCATAACTATTTCTGGCTGTTTGGACATAGACTACATCCAAGCGCCACCAGCATATGCACAAGTTGATCTGATATACTTATTAGAGACACTGCGAAGGGTCTTTTCAGATCCCCAGCTTCTTTTACGTCAAGTACTGAGCTGATAGTCTTTCTTGGCTTTAGATTTAATGTTTTTAACGTGTTCCCCGAAGTTAAGTACCCTGTCCCGATGAACACCAAGAAGGAAAACTGACTTATTTGTTTGGAATTTCTCACCGTTTATGTAAATAGGTACTTCTTTCTTAGCCTTTTTAGAATAGGTCGCAAGTTTCTGCTTCCATTTAGTTGTCCAATTAACAATCCCAATACCAGCCTTTTGACTGTGATTGATAACTTCATCGACCTGACTAGCCTGAGTAGCAGTTGTGAGGTCGTCAGCAAAAGTGAACTTGTCGACTTCTTCAGGAATATCGTCTCCAATATCATTAATCCAAATTTAGAATGGGGACGGAGCTAGAACACTACCTTGGGGAAGACTACGTTTATCAGGTTTGTTCACATTCCAGCCATGCTGAATGCTCTGAATAAGGCGTCCTATTTTGTCTTCTGTGGACCGGTCTGATATTTCTTAATAATGTTTACATTTGCAATGATAGCGCAGAGTCTAGCCCTAGCGATTCTTTCCATGAAATTGGCGACATGACTAGTAATGGTAACCAACCTATAGCTTTCAATGCCTGAATGAAATCTTTACTGCAGCAAACATACGTAGAAAATTTTAAAAATAATATATTAAAAATTAAAATCTTGAAAGTTTTCAACAGTACTAAAATGACAGAATTAAATATAATCTAACGAAAAAAAAGTGTAAAAATATATAGCTTCAACATAAAACAACAACTTTTCAAGATCAAATCAATCTTGTTCTACACCCAAGCTAGGGTTCTTACCTCTCGGGCATAGGGATATAAGAATTCATTTTCCAAATAACTGGAAATTATCATTTGTTGGTCGTAGACCTGTTTCTCTGAAATCCTGCCTGCCATTTATTAATTTTGTTGTTCTTCTCAAGCTAGTAGTTCAGTCTGTTTGGTAATGCTCGTTCTGATATTTTACAAGACGTTTATTTTACTTTTTTGGTATATAAACTAACTAGGCACTTTCTCAAACTCTCACTGTCATTCATAATCTTGGTGAGCGCATGGATCGCTTCAATGGGTAGCTGGTGAATCATGATAGGTTCGATCTGTTTTACACCCCATTTTGTTAGCGTCCGTTTAGTTAATAGCTCCCATGATTTCTTTGGTGGTTATCTTCATTCTCTCCTTCTTTGTAGTTTTTGAATCGTTTATTGGTGTTAATACCAGTTTTCCTTTCTTCCTTATTGATATTCAGCTTGTTAATCTTGGCATATTGTTTGACAAAGATAGATACTTTTTGTTGGTCTTCAATGTATTCCACTCCATTATGGATGGACGTCTCTTACCTTTAGTTTGCTGAAACTTGAGATTCATAATTCAGAAGGTATCTAAAACAATTTATTAAATTTTGAGATGGCTCATTTTTATAGCTCCTGAGATATGAAGACCAGCAGTTCAGGGAGGGGTCTGCTAAAATTGATTTTTTACTAAAATGTTTTCTAAGGCAATTTAATCATCCAAAATGGTTTATAATAGCTTATAATGACTTGCTACATCATTTTTAGTGTTTTTTTTATTGAATTCAGTCATTAAAATGGACTTTAAAAAATATTTTTTATGCATCATTCTGGTCAAGGCCCAAACTCAGTGGACCCCAATTTCAACAAAGATTGGCTCAATGCTTTCGTTGAAAGATAGCACCCCTGCCATTCTCAAAGCTAATGTCGTCTACATATTCTCTTGTCTTGATGATCAAGACTGCTCTTACATTGGGGGCACACTCGTCTACATTTAGCAACAAGAATCAAGGAACACAATTTTTTGAGACCAATGTCCATGTGGATAATTGTGAAAAATGTGATCAATTTAAATTTATTGACAGTGATAGCAATAGATTTAGTTTATCTATAAAAGAAGCTGTAGATATTAAACAAGTTAATCCCTCACTAAATAGATCATTGTTGAACTGTGGAACTAGTAATTTTCTGTTATTTCTCTTTGTTTATAAAAGAAGCTGTAGATATTAAACAAGTTAATCCTTCACTAAATAGATCATTGTTGAACTGTGGAACTAGTTATTTTCTGTTATTTCTCTTTGTTTATTTATTATTGTAATTTATTTTTGATTTATTATGCTGTTTTAATTTCTGATAATTAATGTAAACACAAATGGAAAGTCTGATGCTGTAAAATGATTTTACGAAACTAGTCACGATCCCATGAATACATTTGGAAGTATAAAAACCGTCTTCCTGTTCATTTTCTCTTTAAACTATGTAAGTTTTCTAAATTTACTTCTCTTATACCATTTTATATGATTTCTAATAGCTTTATAAACCTCAAACTTGAGCAAGAAGATAGGATGTTTCATTACCCCCAACCAAGGAAAACAAGGCACTAAAAACAATATGAATGAAGGGTTAATATAATATGTAAATACAAATCATTTAATCTTACCCCTACTATAAACGCTAATTCTTCGGCTGAAAATTGCTTCAGGTATCTGACACACAACATTGACTCATTACAGCCAGGTGTCTAAAACGATACAAAGAGTTTACACTACTTGTATAAAATTTAAGGTTCTGTTCTATCACCTTTTAGTGACGCAAAGAGAATGATATACAACCGATCGCATTCGGTTGATTTACAAAATTAGACAGGTGTACATGATGCGATATACCTACTAATCAAAAAAAGAAAGTCTCACATGAGCATCTGTAGTATCCGCTTTCTTAAGACATTTTTGACAATCAACTAGATTGCATTCGAAGCAATATCCCTCATGATCACTGGAAATTTTTGGACAGCGACGACAAACTGAAAATATATAATTAAAGAAGTACAAGAATAAATTTTAAAGCTTTTATTTTAAAAAATGTCGATAAAAATCCTATCTCATAATAAATAAGCCGGTGCCAATAGTCTAACATTCTAGAAATGATAATAAGAAGTAAAAACTTGCCGAATTTCAAATTCTCTAGGAATGCTTGCTGTTTCATTTCATAATTCCTGATATGTTCCTGGGTCAATAAAGAATAAACCAATGTTTTAAAAATATATTCTAAATTTGCTTTATATAATGCCTTCTAATATCTTTTAAAAGACATTTAAAATTGAATGGGGACCTCGACTACGAAATAGTTCTGACCAGTTCCGAATTGGTCGGAACTCAGAATAGTCGAAATAACGAAAATAACACCTTACTAGAATCAAAATATACACGCTAATTACAGTGGTGTTTGGCCAATAAAAAAATCCGCAATATACATTTTGGGAGGCCCAAACCATGCATGGCAAGCCCTACCCACCTTTTCAACTGAACATATTTTACTGATAAAAGAAAAGTTGGAAACAATGCAAAATCGGTTGAAAAAATATTCCTGTAATCATCTGAGACTTACGTGGTAAGTATAGCCGTTTTTATTAAAAAATAAAATTTAAATCGAAAAATCAATTAAAAGTTCTAATGCAAATTTATTTAAATATTCGAAAATGAACTGTCATGAAATTGCAGATCTGCCAAAAGAATAAGAATAACATTAGATATTGATCATATTTTATTTTACAATTTCATAGCCAATTAAATTTATTGATGAAAAAATGAAGTTCCAAATTGGTCCGACTAATTTGAAACTTCTCAAACCAATTTCTAAACTCGTTTTTTTCATCAACTGGATCACCAATTTAAAGTTTAAATTTAATTGGCTATGACATTGCAAAAACTATGATTAATCTTTAATTATATTTATCAATATTGATCAACATTATGATTTCATTGATGGAAAAAAATCTTTTAAAATTCATATTCATACAATTAAAGGGTAGCTTTTTTGATAGATCTGAAATTTCATGACAGTTCATTTCCAAGTATTTAACTAAATAAAATGTCAATTTAAACAAGTTTCGATTATCTAGCAAAGTGTTATTTTCGTCAATTCATCTATTTACATTGGTCGGGTCCCAATTTGGTCACCAATATAAACACGATAAAGCATTACAGTCTAAGCAGTATTTTTCTAACAACTATTACAAACCGGCGCGGTGTGGCAGTCAAAAGTTGGCCGCCCCTCAGGAACTTTTGACTAGGAAATAGTCATTCACAAGTAACTTTTAACTAAAATATTTCTACTCCTCCAGCTCTTTTGACTAGATGTAGAATAAATCTTTACTGCAGAAAACATAAAAATAATAAATAAAATCAGTCAAGCCTTCGATAGTATTAACATCATAGAAATGAATGTAATCCAACCAAAAGATGTGTAAAAATATAAATATGGCTTCAACATAAAAA
>JAUYWI010115683.1:0-10624 GCA_034780595.1 Parotoplana pacifica
ATTTTGATTAGTTTTTGTTATATTTATTTATTTAAACTTTCATAACATTATATATTATCACGTGTATAAATATTTTACTATAAATTATCTTATTTCTGTAAATAAATTTCAATTTATATAATAATCAGTTTTTTTAATTTTTGGTACAAAGACTTCCGGGACACCCGGAAGTACATATGTGCCAAATAAGGTTTGCACCGAACAAACTTTATGGTAGAAAGAAGAATACAGGTCCAAATAGTAAATTACCTAACTATAAATAAAACATTTATCTATAGGTACCACAATTTATACATTCATACCTTTTGATTACATATCCATTAATTCTTTGTAAAGATTTCGTATATTAGTTCGAGGCAAGAATCGTTTGCTTTTCTTTGAGCTACTGAAAATAGTGGAATAGTAGTATATAGCTCCAATGCTTGAAACTTGGAATCAAGTTTTTTAATCAGGATAATCAATACCTAACTGCATAAAAACTGAAATTAGTATTTTCTGTGTGAGAAATATCCGATCTACATGCGCCGTATAGACAGGAATTTAACTGAATATTGAATATATGCAAGGTGTTAGATAATATCATACTTCCGTACATACAAATTACTAGATATGTCAGGGTTGTTACAAGTCTTTAAAGGTCTTTAATTTGACTAGGTCCTTAGAAAGTACTTAAAACGTCCTTAAATTTGATAAGAGGTCATTAACCATATTTTTAAATGTTGTATATTTTTTTCTGATGTTTTAGTGAAAAGAATATGTGGTATTACCCGTGGTTACTATTTAATACTTACAAGAAAATTCAATGCAGTTTTTTTTCAAGAGTGGTCACTATTTTTTGTTCATCAGAAATTTACACTACTATACAGAACAAGTCAGTAAGAAAGAATGCGCTAGGTACATTTGCAATCTGAGGTTGCTTTTCAATTGAAAAATGCCTACATACCATATGGATAGGGTCATAAATATACCTAGTTATTATACCATAGTTATATACTAGTTATTATACCATATCTATGAGTAGGCTATTCGCAGGTGCAGTTTCAATTGTCAAAAAATGCCTTTAAACTGTGGTTTTAATTAAAGAGTGGGTACAAATGCCATAATCAGAGTTTCTAGTGGCTGCATTCATCTGCTAGGAGAAAATATGCAGAGCATCTTAAACAGAAAAAGAAAGATGATGAGCTCTCTAAGAAGCAAAAATTAGAAGAAACAGCTAAAGAAGACATTTCTCAACTGAAGATAAAGAAAAGGAGGTTGCATTTTGAAATAGCACTGCTTCAAAAAGATATTGACACTTTATGGGACAATGCTTTTGAGTACAAAAATCCAAAAAACAATTAGTGCAATTGAAGGCTTTGAGAGAAGCAATTTTTAAGAGATCTAAGGATCTTGATGGCACCAATACTTCCATTGCAGTAATGAAATGAGTTTTACTTTCTCTCATGCCCCCAAAGGCTATGCATCATGTTGCTTTCGGGTCGTCTCATATTGTATTACTGTAAATAACTGTATTATACCACGATATGTTTATAGCGGGGTAATACTATTAATTATTCACCGCCATTGAACAGTAGACATATTTAAAATCAAAATTTTATTATAACATGAATTACTAATGGAACAACTGGAGAATGTCAAAAATGATTAAAAAAGTGCTTTATCACGTTGGCTAAATCTGATATGATGACAGTATTTATATCCATATTAGAGTAATAATTGGCGATAAATTCATCCATAATTTTTATACCGAATTTTGTGCATTTTTGTGTGGTTTCAGAGTATGCCTTTTTTATTTAGTTTCGATTTCTTCTTGAGTTATTTCAGCGAAACGTTTTGCCACCATTAATTAACTTTTTGTGAAATTAATTGGGGAATACTAATAAAGTCCATAGAATTGGAAATAAATTTAATTTAAATATTACGAATTATTCAAGGCAGAAATATCCTTAAACTAGAAACAGAGTGGTATAATAAAAAATAGTACCTACAAGTATTTGGTTTTATATGAAATATAGGTCTTTAAGAGTAAGAGTATTCTAAGGTCCTTAAAGGACTCTACCTAAATCCTGTAACAACCCTGATATGTGAACTTCTCAAATGTTTTCGTTAAACTATTTACCAATTGAAAACAGTGTAGAAATTCATCCAGTACTTTTATTACATAATTGTTGATTATTCAAATTCAAATAGTGCGGCCCAACAAAATTTGTTTTATCATAAAAGCAGGATTTTATGAACGGTGCAATACAAATAATGGGAACCATGAAATCTTGCGCTGGCTCTTTTTATGTCTTTAATATTGGAAACAAAATAACGGAATCCGAAATATATTACATTTTTTTTAATGCGCATTCGCAATGACAGGAAATTTGATTACATTAATTTAAACGCATACATAATGATTTTATTACTTACAGTTTTACCATTTCTCTGTAATATTGTCGAAATTTTCCTGGGTATGGCAGAAATCGTTTGGATTTGGAGGACCTCCATCTTTAAATATAAAGGAAACGAATATTTTGTTAATTCAAATAAAATATGAAGATATACAAAATAGGATAATATTATGTATATTTTAAATTAACTACTTATGCTTGTGTATTTACATGTTCATAAGTTCTCTGTGTCGTCGTTGAACATTTGTATTTGGCAAAAACCGTTTCTTTTGATTCCTAGAAATAATTTTATAAAAAAACAATTTACATTAAAATTATTGGCACGTTAGACAAATACATTTAGCCAGAGATAAGATTTAATGAATTAACACCTAAATAAACTTGATAAATTATTGAGTCCAATTTCTTTATAAGTAGGTCAGGCTCCACCTGCTGCTGGTAACATGTATTCCAGTACTACCTGCTTCATGGTCGGGTGACCGGCGACTAAACCGACTCCTCCATCTTATTTTATTAAGATGAGGAGGGTAACTAGTAACCCTGTAGGACTAAATACACTACCTATCTAGGGCGGAGGAGTTCCTCTGCGAGCCAATGACAAACATGTGTAATGCTAGCGGGCGGATGTATCAGGGATACCGGCTGGAGATGATAGGTCGGAAGAAGCGACATCAGAAGCCTCTCGGAAAAGAATTAAACATAAAAATTAAATCAACATCGGTACGTGGAATGTAAGCTAGGCAAACCAGAGATGCTCCTAAACGAGTTAAAAGTATACAGCTGTATGTTGTTGGTTTGTGCGAAGTTTGATGGAGCGGTGAAAGACACTTTCATTCTGGCGATTACATAATCATATACAGTAGAGGCATAAACAGGGAAGCCCAAGTTGCAGTCATGCTCATGGGGAAGATGGCTCCGTTACTAGTCAGCTACTGTACAGTATCAGAACAAATACTTGTTGTCCGCCTTAATACAAAACCAGCACTTACTGTCATCTTACAAATCTACGTTTCCACATCAGCACACGAAAGAAATTACACGAGCAATTACAATCAATAATGGACACCATCAAGAACAAGGAGAGATGCATTGTAATGGGAGATTTAATGCAAAAATTGGTGAAGGACAAGATAAAGTACACGGCGTCTAGAAAGTACAGTCTTGGCACTTGAAATGAAAACGGGGACAAGCCGGCAGACTTCAGACGAAGTAATCATATAGTGCTGGCAAACACATTGTTCAATCATAGGAAAAGCAGACGATACACCTCTGTATCCCCTGACGGTGCCATACGCAATCAAATTGATTATATTGCGGTGTCTGAGACATGGTAGTCTGGCGTTCTCGATACTAAGTCTAGAACAAGTGCAAATTACGACTCAAACCACAATCTTGCAACGGCAAGGATCCGTACTAAGTAACAAGATACCAAAAGAGTACCCCTATTATTAAGTATGATGTGCAACAACAACTAAACACGTAAATGTCAGCAAATTTTGCTGCTGAAGCCAAAAACCGTTTGAGGCATTATTAACTGCAACTACTGATGAAACAACTCTTGATAACCTATGTGGCAATATGATCATGAATCAGCATAATCAATAATTGGTAATCGATGGTAACAAAACTGATTCATTCACAATATTGAAAAGCGTTTGGCAAGGGTGTATAGTGTCTTGACCGCTCTTTACACTGTACAGAGAACAGGTCTTGAGGTAGGCAGATCTTGCCAGTCTTGGAGTTCGTATGGGTGACAGCCGAATATCAAATCTTCGATATGCTGATGACACAGCTTTGATAGGAGAGAATCATCGCAATGTAGGGGAAATTCTGCACCGGGTTAGTACAGCCGGAACTAAGCGCAATATGAAACTAAATGCAAATAAGACCATAGTAATGACGTGCCAAACAACAGACCCCGCTGAGGTCATTGCAATAAACGGAACAAACATCGAATACGTTAATAGGTTTAAATACTTAGGATCAATTAAAAAGGGCGATAGAGATTGCTCAGATGTTTGTGCAAATTTGATATGGCGAATGAGAAGTGCCATCAGTTAACACCAATTTGGAATGATACGAAACTCTGTGAAGAAAAATGGTGAAAGCACTGGTGTGAACAATTGCAACGTATGGTGCAGATGCTTAGATGCTAAAAAAAGAAAGACATGGAAAGAATCGAAGCGGCTTAGATGTACTTTTACAGAAAAATAATGAGAATGAGTTGTACTGAAAGACGTGCCAATCAAAATATACTAGATATGCTGAGTGTCAATAGAGAACTTTTGTCTACTGTCAAGAGCCACATCTGTTGTCGTCCTTAGCAACAGTAACCAAGCAAGTGCTGCTTAACCCATCAGGAAAAAGGCGGAGGCCGCCCTATTACTCTGATAATGTGATGAAATGGCTTAGCTATCGTATAGTGGAAGATGCAGCAGACAGTGCACAAAATCGTTCTAGATGTAGAAGCGACTGACGAAAGCGGCCAAGCATCTCCATAGATAGAAGCCGAACATGTTGATGATAAATATCTTAAAATATTTTTAAAGATATAAATTAAAGTTCGATAAATATACATAAATGCAACAAATTTTGTATGAATAATACTTCAAATATTTACATACAAAATATGTTGCATTTATGTACATATATTTATCGAACTTTAATTTAAATCTTTAAAAATTGATGAAAAATTTAATTTTAGGTACTATAATTTTTTTTAAACAAAACAATGTACAGTCAACCTCGTTTAATTCGGTCTCTCTGCATACTTTTTAATTGTATTTTCTATATTACTATCCTTTATATGTATATTTATTCTCTAAACTCGGTTTCATTTATCCCAGTGAATCGCCTTACTCGGTACATAAAAGAAACACAATCACATTATTTTCAATACAAACGATGTCTTTTATCTCGGTTGAAAAATTGTATGTTTGTACAATATACTTACTCTAAACCAGCGCGTGGTATGCATTGAATGTGAATCTATGAATCAAAATTATACATATACAGCATTTCAATTCGTCAGTGAATTTATACAAGAAATATAGTTTAAGAAAGTGCGCATCATAATATCACTTTTGATATCACTAATAAATCTGTTTAAATGGTGTGTTCACTACGAATTTGATTAATGTACATATTATGTCTGAAACAAGCGTAAGGAAAGGCTATAGATAGTTAAATTTATGGGAAAACACAAAACAATACCACTGAAAGATGTTTGTGTTAAATGTGACATCAAACAACTTCATTTATAAAAACGAATTGAACTGTGTAAAACAAGCTAAAATATCAGATTTTATTTACGAAAAATTGAACTGTGCATACGTAGCATGCATTATTATGTATTTGTGTACAAGTGTGTATGTATTATATATAGTTTCTTTATATGAATATGTAAAACCATCTTATTTTATGAGTTTTTTTATATTTTTGTTTCACATCGGCTAACTTGGTTGAAATTTCATGGTCCCTAGCATACCGAGATAAACGAGTTTTGACTGTATTGAGATATGCTATTCAATTCTGTTTAATTTATTACCTTATCATCGTCCCACCTAGGGCGAGAGAAATAAAACTACCCCTATGCTATTTTGGAGATTTCTAAAAAATACATTTTAATTATAATTTTGCATCAAATTTGTACCAAATTCTCTTTTGGGTGTAAAACTGTTTAGGTCATTTAAGGCCATACGGCGGCCATCTGTAAATAATATTCAACTAGTTAGTGCTGTTGCCTACCAATCTAACAGTAATAGTTACTTAATATTTGAAGTTTTTAGTTTTTGTGAAAGTTAATCATCTTTTTAGTCTTTTTGCCTAATATAATTTCATTCTTATTTGTGTACGCACTAAAATTGGCAAGTTTTAATTCTCTGTACAAATGTACCTACTTGATTACTACAGAATTGTGATTTAAGTTTTTGAAATTATTTAATATGCCTTCAGTGTTTTCAAAATACTAATTATAATTGCTGCTAGTTCACTTTTGTGATAAATCCATGTTGAATGATCTTGATCTAGGCTTTAACAATGTCAACAGAGCCACCTATGAAACTTTGATCCTGATTGGTTGTACCATTATTTGCTGCTTTATCTGCGATGTCATTTACTTCAATGCTACAAAATTTTGTTTCCACGAAATCTGTCGTTTTAGATTTTTTCTTGTGGATCTCATTGAGGGTTGAGGATTCTAAAATAATCTTTAGCAAATCAAATTAGTTCTGGATTGAGTTTTGCACCTGATTACCGTCGGTGGCTATTTTGACTGTTTTCTATCTGATATACTTCAACCAATTTAGATCATTTTAGATCGCTATCTTCTAGGTTTGATAACTGGAAGCTATCCATGTGGATGATGGTGTCAAAATGGTAATTGTTTTTGAGTTTTTCTTTAGCCATTTTTAATGCTTGTTTTTTTTATGGTCATAATGATGTAATAAATTAGGGCATTCAAAGATGGTGCTAGTTCTCAATCAACGTAATTTTCCAGAAATTTCCGGAATTCTGGGAATTTTGAGTTGATTTTGATCATTCTCGAGATTCTTTCAAAAAATGCAATAAAAAGTAATGATATGTAGGGGGTGGGGGCCTTTGACATCTTTGACATGCAATCTCTTTTTCATCTTTGTCAAAAATGATCATCAAGCCAATCTCTGTCCTCGGATTTCCCGCAACTACTCGCCAAGGAGTAAAATAGACTGTGAAGAGGTGTGTAAATATATTCTAGGTCCTAAGTCTTAAACATTTTCGGCGCTATGCCATATAGTGTACAGTAGATTGTACATTCCGGAAATTTTCGAAGCGCCTATTCTATTACGTTGATTGGTTCTCCAATGTTCATTCTTACTTTTTTACTCAAATTAGTCACTCACTTTTAAATCTCTTTTGATCTTGTTTTCTATGGTTGAGCGAAGTGTCTGTGGTTTCATGTTCATGGCTATTTTTTATATGGATTTGCTTTTTTATACAACCTAACTCTGCAGCTGATAATTGAGAAGAAAAGGTGACCATGTCTATCTCATGTTTATGGATTTTTAGCACTTGACCATGCCATCTGCACTATCTGTTGTGGTCTTGTACAATTTCTAGTAGAGATAAGAATTTAGCATAGGAAGGGTCATCTAAGATCTTCTAGTGGTCACATCCACCACTTAGACAACGGCAGACGTTCATTTCCAGATATCGGGTCACCCAAAGAGTATTGGAATACCAATTTCTTTTCGACTATCCTGACCCCCTGGCTCCTGGTTTAACTTTTTTTCTTTTTATTGAAACTTGCTACGCGAGTTGAACTACCAGAGTGGTTGGCGCGCTGAACTATGGATGATAGGTACCCGGTTCGAGGCCCAATCGTAGCACACTTTCAAATTATTTGGTGGACAGGGTTTCGAAAGGTCACTGGGTTTAAACTAGTTGACCAGCCTGATAAGTGGTAGGTGTCTCTATGGGAGCCGGTCTTAGTCCAATGACTATGCTGAGGTCTATAAGCGATTTAACATGTTGCGAATCCCCCCCCCCCCGTCCCCGACGTGGTGACCGCTGGATACTGGCTACACCGAGGGTCTCGAAATGCACACATTTCTTAGGGGCATGTACAGGAATTAAGGCAAGGGGGCTGGCTATCTATGTTTGTCTATTGTAAATAAATTGGCCAAAAAGTCATAATAGAAAAAAATAATCGGAATAAATGAAATTAAAAATGGTTAGCTATTGTATTTAGGTTCTTATGTCTTTAAATAGATAATATTTCAGTGTATGAAATAATTTTTTTTATATTTTAGAGCTAACAAAGTCGAAAATATACGTAGTTTAAGAAAACAAAGATCGTTAGATCATTGTTAGCAGCGTAATATTAAAAATACAATTAATATAGATTTAGTTTTATCAACTTTGTTTGCTCTAAAATCTTTAAAATAATTTAAATTTATGTATTTATTAATATCTATTTAGAGCCATGCCAACTTAAATAACCTAGCTAACCATATTTCATTTCATTTATTTCAAATATTTTTGGGATTTATTTGGGGATAGCTAACCATCTTTTAGACCTTTTTGGCCAATCTTATTACATTTGTATTTATATTTTAACTAAATAGTTAACTTTAAAATAAATATTTTTAGATGGTAATTTAAAAAGCCATTCGCATGTTCTCTATAAAAATATTTTGCACCATAAATTATCAAATGCTTCAAATTTATTAAGTCAATTTTATAACTTTAAAATGAATGATCGCATGAGTCATGATCTTATTAACGTAATTTTTGTTGTAAACAGCATATAATTTTATTATCTTTAATTCTGCCAAATTTCAGATTAATCGGTGTTTTATACTACAAACACATATTACTCGTTTCTAGGCAGTTGGTAGGTTGTATCATCAAATGTAAAAAACGGATTTTATAGTCCTTCGGACACTTAATATAAGTATACGTACATATGTCCCAAATTTTATTTAAATAGGTTAAAGTTAAGGGACCATTATCGGTGCTGAGGAATGAAAGAAAGAAAGAAGAACATTATTTTAAGCATTCATAGTTCGACAACCCCTCAACCGATTTCTCTGAAATTTTTCAGCTCAATTTACTAACCAAATTTGGTTATTATAGCATTTAACTTGTACGAGCTATGGTTGTTCTAAGTTTAGCCCATTTTCAGAAGTCCTATAATTACTTTGGCAAGAAGGCTAGCTAGCTCATAGAGCTAAAGGCCTATTGCCATATGCCTAGGTTAGCTTACCATCTAGCTGCACGGTGAATGAAGTAGGTTACCTTCTCTATCACCGCCTGGCTGAATGAGTAAATTAACTAGCCAAATACTGTGCAAAAAGTTTGACCCACCCCTGTTTTTATATAAATTTGAGTCATTAATCCAAATAAAACATTTATATTCTTAATAAATATTCATAAACATGAATTAAAGTACACACTATATCAAGTGGATCATAAACTATAAAATCAGTCAGTATAAATATCAAATACATAACAATACTAATATTTTATTTGACCTCCTCTAGCAGTAATACAGGGATGAATTCGTCTAGGCATGGACTCGACCAGTGTTTGACAGAGCTCATGCAAATCATTATTTCTCACAAGAATAGCGAAAACTTGGCGGATGATGTCATCTCTATTAGTCGCACTGTTGCAGTTTATTCTCTGCTTGAGGATGGGCCACAGATTCTCGATGCAGTTCAAGTCTGGGGAATTCCCGGGCCAATCCAGAACAGTGACGCCACTGTCCACTAAGAATTTTTTGCACAACTTTGCAGTGTGACACGGGGCAAGATCTTGTTGAAATATCCATTCGCCATCAACGCCAGACGTTGGCCTCCTCTGTCCGGAAGTCTTTAAGAAGATCTAAGAGAAAATTTTGTAAAATCGCGGGTGCATTCTTGATGCCCATCGGAAGCCTCTCGAAACGATACGTACGGTTTCCTACTTTAAATCTGGTAATATATTTCGCGTCCTTATGGAGGGGGAAAGTGTAGAAAGCATCACGAATATCCAACTTCATAAACACCCAGTCGGGTTTTATGAACCCCTTTTTTACGTTGTTAATAAAAGGCTTGAGTCCTATCCTCGGCGCGATAACGTGTTTCGTGAGGTGCTTGAAGTTCACGACCACTCTAGCTGACCCGTCGGCCTTGGGGACGATAATCGGATGGGATAGGAAAGGGCCTCTAGGTTCGGCGTTCGAGATAATTTTTGCCTTAACCATATTATGCATACTCTGATGCAGGATTTTTTGGTGCGAAACTTGCCGATGAAACTTTCCTACACTGCATTTCTTCCGCACTTTAATGCAGACGCCTGTTCTAACGATATTTTTATTACATTGACTACTTAAGAAGGGTAGGCACTCCTCCGAAAGTAGGCCTGGGTTGGGCCTAACTGGCTTATCAACCGTAGGTCTTCGCGAGGTCTGAAAGACTCGAATGCTGTCCAGACTCAGACTCTCCCCCCCCCCCCCATCGTCTACGGCTGGGATCGTGCTGACGTCCACCATGGGTATCGTGTCCAAAGTGCGCCAAGCGCTGTCCACGTGAGTGGTGGTTGTGGACGCCAGCGAGGGTACATTAGCTATCGTACTCATAGACCAGTCTATCTCCTCCGGGACTGGGCCCGCCGGGCTCGACGTGACCGCATTTACCTCAAACCTGTGAAATTTATTTAATTTTAGAAGTGCTCTAATAACATCTCGCTTTGAAAAATCCTCTAGC
>JAUYWI010115694.1:0-10624 GCA_034780595.1 Parotoplana pacifica
CCCCGAAAAATTATAACTGCTCAAGTGAGGTTCTAACCCCCAAAGCAAGTTTTTACTCCTTATACTTTTTTCTCGTTAGTATCTTTATGGTCAGTTGTTTTAGATGAAATTTACTATCTCAAAATGCCCATGTTTCTAAAATATGTCTTTAAAAAATTGAACAATCTATGAAATCTAGCTGTATTAATGTTTGTTATTTTATTTCATTACAGAAAGGAAATAACGTATAAGAATTAGTTCTCTATTTAAAAATAGTAACGCTACAAAGCAGGGAGGGAGGACATTTTATGACACACCAAACAAGTGGGTTCGGTTGCTCATTTTTTACAGCACCAGTTTATTCTGACTACCGAACGAAGATATTACAATGTGTATTTTTTAATCCAGTCAATCTAATTATGAAAAGGGGGTACTTAAAGATTTTTGCTGCATGAATTCCATATATAGGATATTGTTCCTTGTGTTACCCCCTCCCCCCTCCCAAAAAATACCCTAAGAATACTCCATATGCCGTTTTTGTTATTCAACCTTTACTGTAAGTGGACGGTAGCTACCAAGGGTATCAAAAGTGAAAACGAACAACGTCAAAAAGTAAACTTTTCTGAAGTCGGGCGACCTTTTTGAGTGAGAAGGTGTTCAAAACGGTCTATGACGTCATTATGAGAAATAGTATTTCTGATAGGCAATGGTATTACAGGAAATACTGAATGTTTTTAGTTATATCAAGATTATTTTTTCTGCTATAAAGAAAAATGTTGATTTCAATAGCAGTGATCTTTCACCATTTAATAAATAAGCTGTGCAATGTTTATTCTAGATAAGCTAATCCCATTGTTAGTAGTTTATGGTATTTTTGTAGGCATTATTTCCCACTATTGCGATGTATATTATTATAGATCCATTAACTACTTATTATTTTATTTTTGTTTTCAATTAATTAAATATCTGAACAACTACATATTTATGTACCTACATTATAGGGTACGTGTTTGGAGGAAGTTCAGGAAAATTTGCCAACTCATGAACCACGCTATGTCCTGATAAGCTATGTTTATAAGCACAGTGATGGTCGTGTCTCCTATCCACTGTGTATTGTTTTTGTATCACCTGCAGGTTAGTCCCAGTGATTGCTAAATTAAATTTATATTTCGAGCATATGTTATCTGATTTTTCTTAAAATTGAGTCATTTCGAGTATTACCACATAATTTATTTTTGGGATGGGGATATAGGTTTATTATATACATGCCTCCTGCTAAATAAACAATAGCCCGTTTTTAATTTTAAAAAATAAAAGCTGTTTTGATAAAAATTAATATAAAGTTGCAACCATCGAATTTGATAAATAAAAAAAGATAAACTTTTCCATTGTTGTAACTCTGATGAAATCATTTATCTAAAATGCTGTCTAGATATAGACTTGTCTATGGATTAACCCTAACTAATGGAGGATTGTCAACTCCCCCCTCCCTGACAACTTATTTTACCCGATTTACATAAAATTTGACATGTTTAAACAATGTTCTCTTGTGGAGTTTTTTGCTGTGAAATTGTTTAGGGTCCAAACCCCCCAGGGTGACGTGATGGCCTTTTGAAAAAACGAGGTTGGTCCAAATTCCCTTTTTTGCAAAAATAATCAATTCTGAAGCAAAATAAACATAGAATTGATTAATATTTGGTAGATATATTGTAAACACTCCATTTAAGATTTATTCCTGTTTTGGAAACTGGATTTCATGACCAGGGTGCAACATGAGAACGAAAAAATCGTGAAGCTTTATTTTACAATTACACAAAAAACCCCAAAAAATCATACTTTTTCGACATTACAGACACTTCATTGTACCATATATATTCCTGGTTTTGAAGATATTGATTCTTGTCTGTAGTGTGCAATCTGAGAGCCAATTATTTTATATTTTTGCCATAGAAAAAATTATGAATTGATATTTTTGCTATATGTACTTCTTATCTGTGTTAAATCAATTAGAGTCATGTCATTTACATTTGAAGAAATTCACTTACGAAAAAAAAATTTTTATGGACCTGCCCTAATATTGTGGGTCTTATAGACCAGCAACCATAAAAGTCAGACTTCTAAGTTTCTAATGCATTATTTTTAATGCCTTTATAATTCTAAATAAAAAATTTAAAAGCAAGAGATATGATGGATTTTTGAGTGCTTTGAGTGATTATTTTCTAAAGTATCGTATTTTGACCAAAACAAACTTTACCTTTTGGACCTGATGACGTCATCGATTTTTTCTAAGGTATCTGTCTACCAAATTACAGCCCAATCCAGCTATGGGAAGTAAACTTTTTAGGCCCCATTCGGCTGACTTAAATCAAAGTAGATGTATCTGTTTTTTTATTATTTTTCTTTTTTCAAATTTATTTGTATCACTTCAAATGAGTTTATAAATAATGGAAAGTGTATCTTTTATTAGATTTAATAAATTTGGAAGTTACTACTGCCTCCCTCTTGTACATACATATAGCAAGTAAAATCGAATTTTAGATCATATTAATTTTCTTGAAAATAAGTCATTAGGAATTTTTTTCTGAGAAGTTGTTTTTAATTAAAAAAAATTTTTTTTTATAGATATGCATAATCAAAATAATGATTCTTAAACCTTTCTAAAAGCGAATCTTGATTTATATTTTAGGTTGCAAACCAGAACAACAAATGATGTATGCATGTAGTTTTGGGAATTTAGTGAAAGTTGCTGAAGTAACAAAAGTGAGTTTTTTTCTATTGTTACTAGTCTAACATTGGTTTTGACTAACTGGGTTTAATAATATCCTGTTTTCCAAATGTTTTATCTCTTGGTGTACTATTTTTTCTGAATTTTCCTATTTCTATTTCACCAATCAGGAGTTTACTCCTTTTATTTTTGTGGTGAATGCAACTCTATGCTAGCAGTTTGTTTATACCTATTACATGTAGGTATCTATTTATTGAATATCAACAAAGGTCAGAAAGTGTGTTGGCTCGAACCCTACCATTTTTTGGGTGTTAGTTTGTACTAAATAGTTTGAAAGCTAATTTTAGAAACACAAACTAAGAAAAACTAAACAAATGCTAAGACACTATATCTTCTAAACTGCTTGATCGAAAAGAAGATTAAATCTTTGTTGTTTACATATATACCAAATTTCAGCTTTATTGGATATTAGGAAGTATACAAACTGAATAATGACGTCACATACAGGGCATCCAAACAGGGGGTCCAATATTGTTATTTAATGAATATCTATCTTCCTCATTCTACATGGGGCATGTCATGTGTGTGCCAAGTATGTTAGTTTAGAGGGTTATGGTAACAATTCCTACCGAAAATCTACTAAGGGAAAAAATAGGATATTGAGCTGGTGGGATATGCTGAAGTCTAGTGGTATATGCATAAAGGAAACACTTTAACTAAAATCACTAATAAAAATAAAAATCATGCATGACCTAGAGGTTTCTGTTTATTTTTAAACTTTTTCAAGCATAAAAATTACAAATAAAGGATACTTCAATTTGAATCTTTACAGAATCATAGATTATAAATTAAGAGATATCTATCTATACATTAAATGCTGGTTACATAAATATCTTGGGAATTAATAACAATTTTTTGTACAAAAATATCGAAAAGGCAGTTTGGAAAACCATCGTTAGAATAGATTAGAAAAGGGCGTTGAATATTATAGAAATCTACATAAATTTTGCTATAAAGAAAATATAGGATGATGATTTATTGTTTTCTAATTGAGGCTTATAGAAATTAAGTGCGTAAGACATCGAAATTAAACCAAGATGAATTATGTAAAAGATCTTTTACATAATTTGTCTTGGCTTAATTTTAATGACTTACGCACAATTTTCTATAATCCTCAATTAGAAAACAATAAATCATCCTATGTTATTCTTATAATAAAATTTAAATTGATTTCTATAATTTTCTATGCTAATTTCTATTTATTCCATTGTTGATTTTTTTAATTGCCTTTTTAATATTTTTGTTTAAAAAATTGTTCTTAAATCCCAAGATATTTCTATTTCTGTAAACATTTAATGTATAGAATAGATATCTTTTATTTATAATCTATGATTCTCTAATGATTCAAATTAAAGCATCCTTTATTTGTTAATGCTTGAAAAGTTTTAAAATAAACCGAACCCCCTAGGTCATGCATGATTTCGTACCTATTCTTGGCGCCGCTCTACTTCGATTTTATTTAAAATATCTTTTGTAGAGTTTTGAAACGAGAAATCCTGAAGATATTAATGACGAATGGTTCAACGAAAAATTAAGTTATTTCAGATAAGTTGGTTGCTTTTGTAACACTTATTAGACACTGATTATATTCTTCCAATGCATAATTACAATTGAGTTTAATTTTTAACATATTTATTTAATGTGCTATTTCTTATTCAAAGACTTTAGTCGATTTTGTATATTTTCTACGAGGGATAATGTATGTACATTCCTCGAGTTTGTATTTTATTCTATTCTATTCATTGTTTTAATAAACAGGCGGTTTTTAGGTATATGTGTAATGGATTTTTTTATATATTTGTGCCAAAACATTTTGGTAATAGATGGTGTTGTTTGCATGTAAGAAATGGCAAATGTCCAAGTTGTTTATATCTACTTTCCAAAGCGGCTAACTGTCGAATCAACTTCAAATAAAAGAGAAGCCTGCACATTTTACTCCTAGTAACGAATTTGAATGTGTAGTTAAACTTGGTATATTACCGGAATTGAAAATTTACAGTTTCCACTGGAGGAATTGAACAGAATCATCAATAAATAATGAATTAGAATTGAGATAGTTTTGTTAAGTGATTTTAGAATTAAATTAACGGAAAGTTATCTTCTAGTATTTTTTTCTTTAATTTGAAGACAAAAGATAGTACCTACTTCTAGATTTTAAATTGAAGCAATCTTTCGGTATGTAAGCTTTTAATTAATTTTCATAAAACTTTTGGTTAACTTTAAACCTAAAATCACATATTATTATGAAAGAAAACAAATTCTACTGTACACTTAGTATTGTGTTTGCGTATTATACATTAAATGAAAGGAACACATAATTTGATGTTGATAAACTTTTTGAATTTTTGTTTGCTAATATTATAGCTTTTTATTTATACAAAACTTTTCTTTTTAAATATTACATTTACACATTTATACTATGGACTATCCTCTAATTGTATAATTGCATCAGTCTCTAAATATCTCTTTGACTATGATGTGGTAAATGACTAGAGATGTGTATAATTTTTCGAAATTGTTATATGACAATTCGATTGCCATTTAACCCTTGGAGGATAAACATATTTTCGCATTTGGCTGCGGATCAAGGGGGCGGAGGATGGCTAACTCCCCCCAGGATTTTTATACGCTCCGGGAATTTTATATTTCCCATGGATGTATTGGGTTACAAAAAATTTAATTGAGTTATTGCCTAACTCAACAATTGGTAGAAGACCGATGACCCTAAGACTGAACTTAGTCGGACTACTGTTAGCTACCAATAAACACAGACTTCAAAGTACATTTAGGAGCCAACTTCATTTTTTCAGGGAGTCATCACGTGACCTACGGGGGTCACAAAAATATCCTGAAGAGAGTTTGATGCGCAGATCTCAAATTTTAAGTAAATCGATTCAATCGTTTGAAACAATTTAAAAATAACTTTTATCCGACAAGGGTTAATGGATATGTATTTTGTGTATTAAATAACTTTGTATTCACCATCCTACCAACCAGTGTACACTTCTACAGACCTTTGATGACGTTTGTTTATAAAGCGCTATTGCACAGGCAACTTTTAATTTATTTACGCTTTTGCAATGTGCCTAAATAACTGATATCAAAAATATGATTTTTAAATAGCAACTTACCTGTTTCAAATGTTTGTTTGTACAACATTTTATGCACAGCACTTTATGGATTCGCCTCAAAGGTTGTCATTAATTTTTTACGAATAATTTAATTATTAAAGATGCTGCTACTCATACAAATTATGTCTTTTTATTCTATCAATTTATTACTTCCCTCCTTACTTTCAAATTGTGTAAGAAATCTATTAAATAATTAGTTGTATGTATACTTTTTATGAGCAGGTGGCTAACAATTTTTGCATTATGTTTGTGGTCCCGTATTGAGGGTGGAGGTACCTTGGTAGATTTTTTTTCATAGGTTTCATAACTCCGCGGCACCTGAAGAACCAGAATTAATTTTTGTCCAAAAAATTCTACTGATTTTGGAATGATCTTGAATAGCCTAAAATTGAATTACATCCATTTTTAATGCATCGGATGTTCCCAAAATCTTGACCTTAATTTCTGACTTTGGGACGGCCTTTTTACTTGTTACACTATGACATATCAGATAAAGAGTAGATTTGGAATTCCAATAACCGACTATTCATATTTTATTAGAAAATTAGTTTTCCGACCGGCTCAATGTGACAAATGTTTTCATAATTTTTTTTGGTAGCTGAGATTAAAAATTTAAATAGAGTCCCAAAGTCAGTCTAGATACTAAATTTTAGCAAAATCAGTTAATGATATCGGTGACCATTAAGGTGAAATAAAGAGAAATTAAGAAATGTGGTTGATTTCAGAGTTAGATTTAAACCCCTTTTTCTACCACCATGTTCAAGTTTTAAGTCAAACTGTATCTTCAAAACTACTTGACCGATTTTAATCAAATTAGTTTGGCACACTGTTATTCCTCGTCGTCCCCAGGGGGTTAAAGCCTAAAGTTTATTACAAATGGCTTGAAAACAACTTAAATTTTGTACTCAATTTTGGTGTGAACATTTTTGAGGTCCGACTTTCCTGCCCCCAAAGGTTACATGACGGTCTATAGATTTTTTTATACTGCAGTGGTTTGTGGTGTAGTAGCACCTTGTCATATACTGCAGAATATTTCATTAATATTGATCCAGAATAAAGTTAGGGAACTTTTTGTGTCAGAAATAGACCAGAATTTGTAAATCCTTATATCAATAGTTGCTATAGAATACCTTGATATTTGGAACATCTATTCTACATCTGGTATGTTCTATGTGTGCCAAGTTAATAGAATTTGAAGCCCATTTATTTTGAGACTGGATCCGGCCACGTGTTAAAAGGTCATTTTTTCTGAAATTTTATTTTAGGGTAGGAAGTCATTCCCAAACCGCTATATAAGTGATCTAGAAACCATTTTAAACCAATAGAGCTATTTATATATGTGATTAAATTCACATTTGAAAACAATACGTACCTGCCCCAGTATGCTGGGCCTTATAGAAAGTTGAGGCATCCAAGTTTCTAATACATTATTTCTAATGCTTTCCTTTTCAAAATCGATAATAAAATTTTGTCAAAAAATTGTTTATGTCTAAGGGACCAAATTTGAAATTAATTTTGGGACATAATGGCGTTATCGGCCACAAATTTTATCCAATTTTTTTCTGTGTCGATCAATCTTTCCAAAGTTTCTGTGTACCAAATATGGGCCCACAATTTATCCAGGGAAGTATGAAAGTCTAGAGAGGGGGTCTAGACCCCCGGATGACAATGCTAACTTGGGGGGACGACTGGGGTTTAAATTCACCATCTTAGCCCTTTGGTTTTCATTTCAAAACTGAGATGAAGTCCGTTCTAGAGCATCCGCCTTACTAATATAATACAATTTTAGGGCCAAAATATTTTCCGATTTTAATAAATTTTGTTAGCTATACTAATTTTGGTGAGAGATGTGTAAATTCGGACCATCCGGTTCTGCTATGGCGAGAAAAAAGTTCTGTTTTTAGATATAATTAGTATGCAAGCTCCAAAATGACGCATAACAAGAAGCATTTTTTCATGTTTATCATTATCGAGCAGTCAAGCTTGTCAAACATTGACCGGTTTAAATTACATTTTGACACCTGATAATAATAATTTATTTTATAAATACTACTTGCGAGTAGTTTATTTCTAAAACTCTAATAATTAAAGCAAACGTTGTACCTACATAACATTTAACTTAGTAACAGCAATTCATAAATAATATATTTAAATATTGATTATCTATTTATTTTAGCAAAATTCGATATTTTGGCTAAAATTACTTAAACATATATATATAAAATCCAAACGAAACATCTAATTTTGACAAAAATTTGAGGAATACTACATTTAAAAAATTAGATGTTTTAAAACTTGAATTGATTCACATTTAAAAGTCTCAGTTTGGTTTAAAATTGAAAGGAGTTAAATAATATTTGAATATGTAAATATTAAACGTTCTTATTCGGTTCTAGTCAATTGAAAATTGACCTTTTGAGTAGGTTTCGTGACCTGCTATAACCTTGAAAATTTCAACATATGTCTCCCTTATAAGTTCAATGAATGTTTCAAATTTCATAGAAATTGGTTCAGTAGTTTCAAGGATACAAAAATTTCTTTGTTAAAAACCAACCTAAATTGACATAGATGGCATACAAAAGTTTAAAGTTGACAATCCCTATTCCGGATCGGGATCTCTCAAATTCACCTTTCCAACTACATTTGTAACTAACTTTGGGTTGCCAAGTTGAGAGAAGACACTTGTGTACAGACAGACAAACACTAAACTTATCCCTTCATTATGTTCCACCAATACCACAAATGAAACTATCGAATTCGATGTATCCTTCCATCCCAGCAAAGGATTCGAAGTCACACCTTTTTTGATGGATCAACATCTGCCTTTGTAAATCCAGAATGGAGCAAGTGGTACGAAATAATTTGACACCTACTAACGATATAGGGAAATGGTGGCGAATAGTTATGCCGACGAGTTTGGCCCAATATTTAGAATTTTCGAAGCATTTTAAATCCTAGCAAGATGGAAATGGTACACAGATAGATAGATGCAGGGCAATCCTCCAATTGAATTTTTCTGGAAAAATGGTGTATACGTTTTTGAATATAAGTACTTATTCACTGCGTATAATGGCGTATAAATTACTTACGGCTCACGTATAAGTAAGATAGCACAGCTGCATTTTCAATACGTATACGTTACTTATGTCATATAAGTGGCGTATAAGTAACATATAAGTAATTTTCACCAGGACCAAATAAACATTGTTTCAGAAAATGAGACCAATCCAATTACAAAAAGTGGACTATTGTGGATTTGCAGCAAGCAAATTGAAAAGGAGCCTGTTGATAGTACAACAGACCCTGTTCTTCGAACGGTTACTATAAAACAGGACCATTGGGACATGTCAAAAGCGTTTGAGACAGATGAGCCGTAGTTTAAACGCATACAACTGACCACTTTGAAAAATACAATCTATAGAAACTAAAACCCTTCGTGGCCACAGAAGGAGGTAATCCCCCTTGACAAAAATTGGAAACCACTTCAACAGGTTGGAATGAATTTCTTTATGTAACACTTTTTTTCTTAGGACCCGTCTCGCAAGGTCATTTGGGGAAAAATTATTGATTCTGAAGTCAAATATTGATAAAATTGATTTATACTTGGAAGGAATACCTTAAACACCATAGAGTATGATAACACTTCATTTTATCATATCTATTCCGGGTTTTAAAAATATTGATTTTTGACCTGACCTAGCTTTTTTGAAAATGTTTATTTTTGGCATAGAAAAAAATTGCTATTTTAAAGCCTGGAAAAATGTGCTAAACTACATGCTAAACATCTGTGCCCAAATTTGTCGATTTCTGAAAATCCTTTATTCTATGTATGTACATATTATCAGATTAACGCATAAAATGAGAAACAGTGATAAGAATGTCTTCAAATCTGTCACTATGTACATATGATACTTTATTACTGTGCAAAGAATAAATATCTTAACTTTACCTAAGTCTGAAATTAAGTCCTGTGATTTTATGACCAAAGCCCGAATAATGCGTCTAAAATGATTATTATTGAATTATTGTATTTTAGTGTCTGAATTCAAGCAAAAACCACTAAAAATGACATAGAAAGTGATCACAAGCTATTATAAAATATTTGGATGATTAAATTACCTTAAAACCTTTTATTAGAATCTATTTTAGTGGGCCTGCCCTGAACAGCAGCTAGTCCTCATATCTCAATAACTATAAAACTGATTTCAGCAAACTAGGATGTTTTGTTTGAATTTTAGCCCAAATTATTGATTTATTTTGAACAAAACATAATCGATAATCAAATTGTTTGGATTTTTTGTATTACTAAGGTCCCCTAGTGGAGTCAATCGGACAAACTTCAAGTTTTGGAGCTATAACGACGTCAATCGGGGAGGGGGTAGTAAAAAGGGGGATGAAAAAAGAGAGGGCGAAAGAAGGATTATCACTGCCTCTGATGTGGCAACTACTTCAGCGCCCATCACTGCCTCTGTGGCAACTACTTCAGCGCTCATCACTGCCTCTGTGGCAATTACTTCAGCGCCCATCACTGCATCTGTGGCAACTAATTCAGCGCCCATCACTGCATCTGTGGCAACTACTTCAGCGGCCCTAACTGCCTCTGATGTGGCAACTACTTCAGCACCAATCACTTCCTATGTGGCAACTACTTCAGCGCCCATCACTGCCTCTGTGGCAACTACTTCAGCGCACCTCACTGCCTATGTGGCAACTACTTAAGCGCCCATCA
>JAUYWI010115705.1:0-10623 GCA_034780595.1 Parotoplana pacifica
CCATGCTACTGCTTGCCTTACTCTTCACTTTTTTCATTTTACTGATCCCTGAATAATCTCTATCGAAACCACCTTGTCTCATCACATGTCCAAAGTAACGCAGTTTTCTGAGAGCCATTTGCCTACGAAGATAAATATAAGTACCAATGGTCTGTAGGACCTAGTGAGTGGTTGGTTATCTTTTCTGTCCAAGACACCCTCAAAACCCTCGGGTTATTTCACATTTCTTCATCATCGTCCAGAACTCACATCCATATATGGCCAGTGTAAAAGCTGTGGCACGGAGCAATCGAATATTCAATCTAATACTAGTACTAACTCTTTTACTCTTCCAAACATTATTCAGTTCATTATGGCCATGCGTGCTGCTGCTGGCCGTCGTTTGATTTCAGAAGTAGTTTCCACTTGTATTAATAAGTGAGCCCAAAGTATACGAATTCATTAACCTCTTCGATCTTTTCACCTTCAAAAGGAAGTCTGTGTGGTCTCTTCTGTGTTTATCAATTTCCATGACTTTGGTCTTCTTCTTGTTTAGTGAAGCCTTCGTGGTTCACGTGTATGTATATAAGGTCATCTTTGTTTATAGCAAGCATTGTCGTATCATCAGAAAACCGTAAATTATTTCTGCTCTTCCATCCAACATTTACACCCATTACAATTATTCAAGGCCGTCTTCATAATGTCTTCGGCATAAGTCTTGTATAAAGTCGGTGGCATCCCTGTCTTACTCCTATGTAGATCTTGAACCATTCTGTAAGCCCATATGTTGTTCTTATAGCAGATTCTTGCTCTTGATAGAGTTTATTGATCAAATTTATTAGATGATCAGGGATCCAATGTCCGACATGGTCTTCCACTACTGTCGTCCTAACTAACACAATCAAAAGCTTTCGAATAATCTATGAAGCACATGTACAAAGGTAGATTGTGCTCCATACATTTTCCATTGATTTGTCTAATATTAACCAGATGTTCCCTGGTGTCTCTTTTATCTACAAAACTTGCTTGTTCCTCTGATATTTTTTAGGAATATTTCTTCTTCATTCTTTTGAGGAGGATTATTTTTAGGATGATCTTGCTAGCATGGACTATCAAGCTGATTGTTCGGTAATTAAAACATTATTTTATATTTCTCTTTTTCAGGAAAAAAGAACAAACACCGCTCTGATCCAGTCCTTAAGCCATTCTTTATTATACTAGATACGCCTGGACAGTCGCCATATGATGTCGATGCCAGCCTCATCCGTTGCTTTCCATATTTCAATTGACAGTGCATCAATTCGTGGTGACTTTCTATTCTTTATTCTTTTCAGTGCATGTTCAACTTCATCTCTGAGTGGTGATGGTTCTGGATCTCCAGTAAGTACTACTATTGGCAATATTCTTAGATAATTACCATAGATATATCTATATAATATAATATCTATTTTATTTACATAGAAAACAATAGGGTGTAGGATAAAATTGTCTATTAATTTGCTAAATAAATTTATTGTTGATGATCATAGGTATAAAATTCTATAATTTAATTTCTAGTTAATACCCATTTAATCGTTTAAAATCTACTTTCTAATTATGCATAACAACATCTATCCGCAAAATTATTGTAGTAGAATGCCAAATTTTAATGGCTTTCCAAATCAGGTATTCCTTACAACTGCTCCAATAAATGGACCATCGACAAAGATTCCTGGTGTTGTCCAAAAGCAACATATCTTACAGAATATGATACAACCCAAAGAATTATTGCAACAGTCAAATTTTGGAACATCAGTAATGGAATACCCACCCAACTATTATTCGTCTACCAACGCTACAATGCCTTCTTATTACCAGGAAGACAATCAATACGCAAATGTTGATTTCAATCAGTCTGCTAAACAAAATGTTGGGTTATTCAATGAATACATACCTCAACAATACTTATTAAATCCTAAAGACAACTATCACAGTTCAAAAGTTGGTGGTATTAACAAAAACAGGGCAAAACAATGTAACATCAATGATTATAATACTGGAACCAATTCAAACTTATTTAATAATAATTTAAACCCTAATGTAACTCATTCTTTTGTCAGTCCTCAGATAAATAATAGTATGAATTATCGTAGGGCGCCATCACCTGATGCAGAAATAGTTAGCAATCAAAATATCAGTCACTCATGTCAGCCAATTAACAATGACATCTATTGCAAACCTAATTTGCAACAACAAATGATGTGGTTGTACGAGAAGGAGATGACTAATAATATTAATTATAATAAAGAACAAATACCAACTCAGAAAATTACTGCTCAATGTCATCTTCCTCCGCAGCAAATACCAAATTATCTACCAACTTATAAAATTACTCCTCATCAAAAATTTCTGATACCACAAAATGTTGAAATTAATAATCCAAATAATTTCAACCAAAACACTGTTTTCAATCCGATTGAAAATGGCTATCCAGTTGATCAGTTATCAAGAAGTTTGTGTTCAGAACAAAAACCAACAAATAGAAAATCGAATAATACACAAATGGTTGTAACAGTTGATGAAACTGAAACAGAAGCAAATCTTTTGCTAAGCAAAGAACATAATAATGATATGCTGAAGAACTGTATATCAACATCAGCTAACAGTGGTAATATTTGTCGTAATATCAAAGTTACTAAACCAGAAGCAGGGGTTTATTGTTATACGGAAAATTTAGATAAAGAAACACAAACTACTGTCACTCAACAAGAAGTAGCTTTAAGTGTCCTCAAAACACGTAATTTTGGAAACTATAAACATCATTTCATCAACTTCATAATCTCATTAGCAGAAGACTTTAAAAAACAGCAACAGAATTCTTGTAAAATTAAAAAAACAATCGAAAAACCAGTCAATATCAAGAAAGAACAAACAGAACAAAACAAGTTCAGAAAATTAGAAGACGATACCCATCATGGAAAGAAAAATGCGACGAAGTTTAATCTATGTCCACCAAAACTAAAAGTTTCATTTGACTACTTAAATCCAATAGTGAAGGATATAGTGATAACTGTTATTAACCAGATGAAACTGGAACACAATTTATCATTGTCTCAACAAGAACAACTCAACGATCTAGATGAAATGGCATCGGATGTGATAGTTAACCTCCTCGATGATACACTTAATTCAACACTTCTGAAACCTACTTCTTGTAATAATAACAACAACATACCTTTAAATGAACTTCGTTTGTCTGGTGAGGAGGTGGTAAATCCGCCTGAACACCAAGAAACAATTAATAAAATCACCAAAGGTAGCTGCAATGGGCCCAGCTCGGACCATCATAGTTGCAGTTCAAATATGACAAAAAATTGTGATAACATCAGTTGTTCCTCCCAATCGTTAATAACACAAATTTTAAATCAACCAACCAAGGGATTAGGAGCAGAGATGGGATCAACAACAAATAATTTTGTAAAACAACTTTCTCAACTCTTCAAAGACAATACGTCCGCACAAACTGATCGTCTAACAAACTCAACACCTCTGAGTAGAAACAGTGTGCTGTCCTCAGAAGGGTCATGTGATACGCCTGATACTGGTAATTATCACCGACTTTCGGTATTCCAACAGGCAACAACTACACTACCAGCATCAACGATATCACCTTCATTGAACAGATATTTTAATAATAAGCAAATAAACGATTTTGTATCGAAAGAGCAATTTTATGCCAATACTTTTGGAAGTAATTGCAACAACACGAACACTGAGGATGATAACCTTATTCCAGCGATTACTAAGTCATCCGCCAAAAAAGTACTGCTGCATAAAAAATCTAAGCATCGAGTTATTTCGACCAGCAATCGAGGGTACTACTTAGCAAAACGTGCACAAAAAAATGTGGTTAAAAAAGTCTATCCTGGAGTAAGTAAAATTAGTATTGACATGGTTAATACAAATAACAGTTCAATTAGTCCTATTTCACTCAAATTTAACAAGAAACATAAACAAACTACTGCTGCTCAATCATCAAATTCATCTTTATTCATTTCGAATGATAGAATTTCTGACCCAACTCCTAATAGTACAAATACACAGTTAAATAGTCATCAATCAATACATATACAAGAAGATGCTATTCTTTCTAGTTCACTACAATATAGGCCATCCGATAAACATACTGAAGGTTCAATAAAAAGAAAGAAAACACAATTTGAAAATAGTAGTCAATCATTAATACAAGAAGATGATGTTCTTTCTAGTTCACTGCAATGCAAACCATCCAAGAAATATACAGAAGGATTAGTTGAAAAAGGGGAATCACAATATGAAAATAGTAGTGAATCATTAATACAAGAAGATGATGTGCTTTCTAGTTCACTACAATGCAAACCATGCAAGAAATATACAGAAGGCTCTGTAGAAAAAAGGGAATCACAATATGAAAATAGTAGTGAATCATTAATACAAGAAGATCATGTGCTTTCTAGTTCACTACAATGCAAACCGTGCAAGAAATATACAGAAGGCTCTGTAGAAAAAAGGGAATCATTATATGAAAATAGTAGTGAATCATTAATACAAGAAGATGATGTGCTTTCTAGTTCACTACAATGCAAGAAATATACAGAAGGCTCAGTAGAAAGAAGGGAATCGCAATTTGAAGGTACATTAACAGCAAGAAAAGTACAAACTGAAGATACTAAAGACTCAGTAGAGAGGAGGAAATCAGAGAATAAAATACACTCAGGAAAGAAAGAATTAATTTTATCAAAGCTTAAATCACTTGAAAGTGGCAATGCAGTATTCTGCGATACTTTTCCGGTTATTTATTCTATAGATTCCCCTATATCTAGTAAAACAATACCTAACATTTACAAAAGATACACTTTAAAAGACTCCCTAACAAATAAAACAGCCACTCGGGAAAAATTCCAAACTAGTGAAAAGTCACTAGAACAATCTCCAAATGGTTCAAACATCACGCCATTAAAAGAAACATTGGATGGAACAAATATTCTTCCAGAAACACCATGTAAAGGAAACAGAATGACGTCGTTTGAACAAACTCCAAATAGAACAAATACTTCTCCAGATACTCTATCTAGACAAACCCCAAATAGATCAAATGCTCCACCAAACACGCCATCTAAACAAACCCCAAATAGAACAAATATTACACAAGAAACTTCCTGTAATATCTACCAAATTACAACTGCGAATGCAAGTGAAACTTCAATCAAAAGCATCTGTTCAGATTGTAATTCGTCTATTTCTTTAACTAAATCGATGTCACCTTTGCTATTTAAATCTTCGTATTCAGCGACTCAAAATGCTATTCCGAGTCCTCCTCAAGTTAGCTATTCCAATCTCACTACAGCTAATCAGACTTGTCAATCTGCATTAGAAGACGCATCCAATAACTCGTCATACTCAGTCAAGACAGTGACCACAAAAATAGTAGAATCCCAGATTAGCAGTAGTTCAAGTACCCCTGAAAAAAATACCATCAATATAAAGCAGAGTGCACCATGTCCACATTGCCATTGTATTTCTCATCCTAGAAAACACAGTGCATCTTGCCAACGAAAATGTCCATCAAAATGCACCCAAAGACTTATGGAGACAACACCCATCCAAGACAATATCCCTCGACTTGAACCTCTAACAACTGATTTGCACCCGTCAAATGTAGCAAAAATAGAATGGTACTATTCCATAGTAACTCAATATCAACCAATGATAGTATCACCCCAACAACCTACACCACCAAGACCACAAACCCCTGAGTTTGAGCCAGCAATGTTCGAGAAGAAACATTCAAATCGCACCTTTCAAGAAGTCAATGATATCTTGAAGAGCTGGAAACTTGCAGCTTTCCGCCGTCCAACAAAAGTGGTAGGCGGAGGCAGTCACCTGCCTTGTCACCAGTCTGCCATCGATGTATGTGAGCTTATCAAGCCAAAGAAACCAATCAGTGCTAACCGTAACAACAACCACCCAGGAGTGGAACTTGAAATTAAAACTAAGAGAAAATCATATAAACAGAATAAAGTTAATAATACAGAAATTATAGCATGCAATAATCAACAACAACATAATAAAGAAAGAAAAGTAGCGAAGATGTGTCTGCAACGGTATATAAGAAACCATGAGATAGAAGAAATTGAACTTGATAGAAAGAATCAGAAAATAGAAATATATATAAATCCAAATAAAATAGAAAACAACAAATTCTATGAAAAAGAAAAAATGACTACCAGAACTAAGCCTAGAAAAAAAATATCAGAAATAAAATATGGAAATAACTTGAATCCCTTTGAAAACAAATTAAACTCAATTATTGAGATTAATCAACCATGTGATGAATATATAAAATATATGAACAGACAGAACCATACATTTTATAACAAAGAGAAAAATATAATGGAAATCGATGCAGCAGCAAGTATGGCAAAACACACTTCACTCGAAATAGTAGAAATAAATCCCAAAATGAAACCTTCTCAACAATATGAAGACGAAGAAAGACTAATGTTGGGACGAAAATCAAGGAATTCCCATCAACTCTCTTATTGTTCAGTTAACGACATTGTACAATTTAAATATAATACTGTTGATTATGGTGGCAATATTGATGCAAAAGACAGAACTTCTAAGGTAGATTTAACAGTAATAGGACAAGATATGCCATTATTTGTCAGCAATAAAAAGGTTGATCACAGAAGAACAGTTCGTCATGAAAATAATATTTGCCAGCTTGATTGTGAGGCAGAGAAATTTCAACAGAATGGTTCATCTTATAACATTAGATGTCCGAAAGTCCTTGGACAATTTCAAAAAAGAATTAATTCGATCAAAACATCAGAAAGAAGCAAAAGAGAAATGAATTCGAATAATCTACAATCCTCTTCGGAAATGCGTCTTAAAAAAGAAACTAACAAGAGAAGGGCCCAACTTTTGGAACAATTGTTCAAACCCAACCAATGACATGTTTTTACTAAGTATATACATGTATATATGTATGTTGTTTGCTTCTAACTATACTCAAATGGCACATAGTGGTAGCTATTTTAAGTTTGTGGAAAAAGTGTGTGTCGTATTTTTCATGTCATGGACATAAGCACAACAGCAAAACTTTTTAAAGTCTGACCACATACAATCATCTGTAAGGATTCATTGAAATCAAATTTTTACCTGACCATTTGAATGCAGCATGCAGGCGTAATTATATCACATTACGAATTCAACAGCAGCAGAATTAACGTTCTGCATATCCTTGCACTGTATGTGATCGCTATGGTGAGGTACAGTGAGGTAGAATGGTTTGAGAAGGGTCAACTTGTAGACAAGCAGGTATTTTAGCAAATGTATAATAACTATCTATGTAATATTCATTTCAAATCATGTAATAAGCAACACTTTCGTAAGATTTCAATTCCTAAGCCAGCATTTTGTAAGAAAGCGTTTCACCCTTGCCTTAAATTATCTTTGGTCCATAATTCCTATATTACCTTTTTTTCAATTTTCTTTGGTCCATCAAATTCTATGTTGTCTATTGCTTCAAATTATCTTTAATATCCTATGTTACCTATCTTTCTTCAATTATCTTTGGTCCATCAAATCCTATGTATTTTGCTTCAAATTATTTGGTCCATCATATCCTATGTTATTTAGCTTGCTTCAAATTATCTTTGGTTCATCAAATCCTGTCGCCCATCTTGCCTCAAATTATCTTGATCTATCAAATCCTATATTTCCTATCTTGCTTTAAATTATTTTTAGTTTCCCTATGCTACCTATCTTACTTCAAATTATGTTTGGTCCATTCAAATCATATATTATCGGAGTTCATTAACAAGAATACCTACCTATACCGATACGCCTGGCTGCACAATTGTAATCGCGAATTGTGATATGTATGTATGTACCTAGTTTATGTTCTATTTCACAAACTTTTATTGCATAATAGTTGTAGCTAATTCTTTAATTTTATCCTCTTTGTGTTTTTCTATTAGATGAAAATCATAGAAATTTATGGAATACAATGGGTGTAGTTAAAGAACTATGTATATTAAATTGTTTTTTTATCGGGATTTTGGTGTCTACATTAGTGATTTGTAACCGTTTTATTGGTATACAAGGGCTTATTTTAATTATGTAGTATTACTATCTTGTCTATTAAGGCACGGCTATCATCCAAAGAAATTTAATAACATTATCGATAGCTACAAAATACATATGTAGTAGATTGGGTTTCTAATTGGCCCAGGTATTAGCAACAAAGTTACTCAACTTAAAACATGAAATATCTTTAGCCTAACGAACAAAAACGAGTCTTTTTAATCGATTCATTTGAATGTTTTATGTTTTTGGAAAGTTTTATGCTAATATTTTGTAACTTTGTCAATATGATATCGAAATAAACACGAGAATTGATACGTTGCACACGTTGTATCCAAATTGGACACCTATGAGAATCACTCGCTTTATAGGCAACGGTGAACACCAGGAAATAAATAGTGTTCTTTTTTATCGAATTGTCCAGAAAAGTATCCAAATTATTGAAATTTATGTTTTTTTAAATAACTAGTTTCCCTGCTTGTTTGGCGTGAGCAGTATGGTTTTAAGTGATTTTTCTTAAGAATTCGTAGTAGAATGGTTTTTGAAATATTAAATTGCCGAACTGTAGTTTTATTCCATTTGTTCAGTTGGTTCGATGCAAATCTTGTCACACTAAATTTATCTCCGGAGTTTGAGTTCGAGCAGGTCGTTGCTTAACAGAACCAGTTTTATGTTTACCATAACATTGCTTCTATATGCACTTTAAACATTGATAAGCAATTCGACCAGGGAAATTAAAAAGAGCATTATTTATTTACTGGTGTTCATCACCTTTGTCGATTATAATACAATGTGTGTAACTCATATGGTGTGTAACGTATCAACCGCCTGCCATACAAATTTTCGTGTTTATTTTGACAGAGTTACATACATAATTATTTTCACGAAATTTGAAGTGTTACTTTTCAATACGATTGAGCGCAGCAAACGAGGTAAATTTATTGTTGAGTATTGAAAAGCACTTTTTGAATGAGTGAATATAATTTTTTTCTTAAGCAAGCATTTTTAAGTGCCCATTTTACAATTTAAAAAAGAGAAGCCGGTAGCCGAGTGGGTTATACGCTGGACTATACGGTTCAAGCCCCGGTCGTGACACACTTTAAAGTTACTTGGTGGACAGGGACTAGACAACCAACCTCTGATCACAGATAGAGGGATCCTTCGGGCAAGTCACCTTCTTGAGGATTGTATCCTCGTAGTGCCGTGAATCCAACAACAAAAATTCAATCTTTGGATATTTTAAAAATAAATTTCATAAAAAATAAAGCAATTCTGTTAAATATTTTTTTCTTATACTTGCTATGAAACGTTACATTTTACAGTACGGAAAACTAGTACTGTTCCGTGCTGTAGAACTTTTACAGTACTGTAGAGTTATCTCTTATAGTGAAGTAATATAAAGTATACTTTTCCAGTGAAAAAACCATACAAAAATTGAAGGAGATTTTCTTCATTCAGATCTTTATTGTCGATAAAATCTTGAAACTGTTTCCACCTCTTGTCGTACTTATCTTTTGACTTCACAGGAATTATTTCGTTCATAATTTCTTTTGCAGATCGCTTCATGTTTCACAATCACATTAAAATGCATAAATTATTAAATCAAAACATAGATTTGTAAATAAAATGCTTAGTTATGAAATTTTAACCATTGATTTAGCATAAGAAAAAATTACGTTCCTTCATTAGAGAATTACCATTTCCATGCTCGGATATCTGTTGTTAGCTCGATCGCTTCGCTCTCTCGTTAGCAATAGAAGTCCTCGTATAGAAAAGTACTACTTTTCCAATTTCAGGAAAATAATTATTGATTTTATTTGAAGATCAACAATCTGCTCATAAAATCAAGTAGAAGCATCAAATATTCCTATAATTTGAGATTTCAAATTATGAAGCTGAACATGGCCTCTGAAGGGTCACCAGGCAGTGCTTGGTCAGTATCTGAAAATCGGTTTTGAAATAATATTCATGACAATTAAATGTTGAAAAATTTATTTAAAAAACTGCAAAACAATATTCTTGGCACCAAAACAGACATTTCAGCTCAGTGTTGAGCTCTGTAAATGCGCATATGTGCAGTTGATGTACATTCCCTCCTTTAACAGCGAAAGTATCATTTCTATTAAGCTTTATACTTGTACACTAAATGGCATCAATTTTGGAACAATATTATATTCCAACTAGATAAGATTAGAAAATTTAAAATGAATTTCAACCAATAGATATTGATTTTACAGGGGAAAAATCACTGATACTACAACCTAGATAACTGACTGTGTTAGCTATCTTTGGCTACAGACACTGACTGCATAAGCTCGAGTTGAATGCTAATAGAAATTGATTTTGCGAAATTCAATTTTGTAATTAAAAATTTATTTCATGTAGTGTATGTAGTTTTTTTTTATTATTCTGTTTGTTATGATAATTTCAATTATTAAGCATAGAAAGAATAAATTACCAATACGAGGGGGAGTCAATAAGTAAGCGGACTCGATATGATATAAGTATGCCATAGAGAATATCAATGTATTTTTA
>JAUYWI010115716.1:0-10623 GCA_034780595.1 Parotoplana pacifica
CCTGAAAATATGAGATTGATCCATGATAACGCGCGACCTCATACTGACACATCTACGACTGAACACATCGAGAGCAGAAACATAAGATTACTTAGGCAGCCACCATACTCACTCTATACAAACATCTCTGTGATAGGTATTTGTTTCCTAGACTAGAGGCTTTAACAACAAATTTTGATTCGGAGGAAGACATCACCCATTTCTTGACAGAACAGCTTTCAGATTTTACTGAAGCACGAATGAACATAGCGCTTTAAGATTGTATAGCTCACATGAGGAAAATAATTGAGAATGAAGGAAACTACCGTTGAACATTTTAAAACATGAATTGAACATTGTTATAATTGTTGTAAATTGACAGTTGTAAATAAATTTTCTATAAACGCGCATTTTCTATGATACAGCCTATATATTGGTTCTGGCAAAGCATTGTATTATACACGACAGAGCTCAAGATGTTTAACAGTTATATTTCTCCCTAAAATGAACCCTACCTGTTGTGAGGGGACTCTGCTCCCTAGGTACCTGGCCTGATCCACCCGCATTCGTAGCATAAGATACTCCACCGTCACCATCTTGAGCCTGGCCATCGATAATAGCGCTCATTAAATCGATTGCAGTCCACGCAAAGGGCATTCGGTAGCGCCCTAAATTCTGGCAGCACCAGGTCACATTCTGACGAAGTTTATCTTTGTTCTACAACAAAGTAAAATTTGAATGTAATCATATCTATGTATGTCAAACTTTAAGCACACAGGTTATGTGACATTGAATTTTAAACTTATCTTCTACATACAATAAAAATAGCTTAGATATTCGGCATAAACAGAGACAAATGTACTAGTGGAACCCAATTAGTGAGAAATAACATTTATTAAAGTTGAATACCTGATAGGTAGTCTGTGTAAAACAATGTCAACATAAAAGAAAAGAAGTTACCTTGTCTTCTTTAAGATAATTCTCTATTATTTCACTAATGTCACCTTGTTGTAGAACCTTTTCTAGCTACAAAAAAATAGTACAGTGATTAATTTGTCATCAAGAAATTTTATTAAATAAAAATTTGTTCTTGATATGATTTGCGTATAAGAGTTTACTTAATTAAATACATTCCAAAACTTTATGTCGTTTATGAAATACCAAACCAAACAGGCATTACTGACATCTTATTTCCCTGAGTACATAGTCAGGTTAGAACCAGGCACCTCTGGATTGAAAGTCCAGTGTCCAACCACATGACCAGCGCTCTGTACAAAAGAATAGATGCTTAGAAACATTCTTATACCAACAGAAAACTAGTGAAAATAGCTTGCTAGTTTTTGATGCGGAAGCACAACTACTTATAAATGATAAGACAAATGAAAACATGGACAGAAATATGACTAAAAGGTCGAAAGTCATATGAATATTTATGACAAATTCTGTCCATATTTGCATTTGTGTGATCATTTATAAGTAGTTGTATAGCAAACTATATAGCAAACTATTTCCAGTAGTGTGCTGTGGGTATAGGAATGTTTCTTTCGTAGTGCAAATCGTGTGGTTGGACACTGGACTCTCAAATGTGCCTGGTTCTAACCTGACTTTGTACTCTAGGGTATAGGATGTTAGTAACGCCTGTGCTTGATTTGGTATTCTTCTGATTTGTTTAAATAATATTTTTGAGAATCAATAACTATCTCGAAATAACGCACTGAGGTACTGAACACTTATTTTGTAATAGTTGTAAACTAAGTATGATTTAAATCTAGTGTTAGCTTCCCCTTCGTTCATTCCAATGAAAAACGTAACTAATGATTGATACAAGAAATTCTGGCAACTATTTGTCCAACTTACTCTGATGACAATAAAAATATCTGGATTAGGCCAGGTAATATTCAAAATACAGGAGCGAGCCATGTTAGGTGCATCTCTATTTAGAACTTGTTGTGGCCCTCCACTACCCGTGAGAATATCCAGCAGATTGTCAGAATTGAGATCAAAATGAAAATTCTCAGACAGTTTACACCTAAACGGACAAATCAGAGAGACCAGTAGGTAATAAACATGCTTGACAAAATTAATGAGAAAATAAAAAATTGATGATAACATACTACTCTATACTACTTATACGTCTCTCAAATCAACTTTTTATAAAAACAAATGTACCAACCTATTAGTTACATCATATAAACAAAGAGAAGCAAAGATAGGTTCAATATCCAAGTCCAATTTTAGACTGTTAACTTTGACTAATAATCGATGGCCTAACTGTTCTGATGGCTTCAAACCAGGTTCTCGCACCTCCAACAATTTGTCCTGAAAAGCAAAATATCTTAAACAGGCAAAACAAAACGCCCTGTCCCGTACATTAAATAATAAAAATACGTTTTTAGAAAGCTCTGAGCACTTTCACAAATAACAAACTTACCGGATCTTGTTGATGATAGAGCTGAAAAAGATTATCATGTCTGTTCAACTGGCGGGCATTAGCATTCTGGCGATCCCTTTGGTCTGTATCAACATGAGCCAGAATATTGGACAACAAGGGATCTGGATTGGCCTGACGCAAATCCTGCTGAATCCAGGAGCCTTTCGTAGGGTCATTGTTGAGGCCTCCGTGTGCGAGGCGGATTGTGCCCCGGAGTGAATTACGCTGAACAATATAAAAAACATGATAGCAGCATGCATTCGTCGCAATGATGGGTTGTAACCTATCAGTAGGACATGTTTTTAAACAAACAAATGGTTAGCCTAGTCCAAATAATTAATTTATCGTCAACATGAATCTAAAGCTGCATTTAAAGACCAAATTATACACTGGCAACTATGGGTTGACAGTTGGACTTTTATTGAACCAATAAAAAACAAGTTCTCCAACTCTTTCAGAAGTCTCGCACCATAATTTATGTTTCACTAAGTCTTAATCGCCTACTTCTAATCACCAGACTAACAAGTTTCAAGTTTTAAATTTAGCTTAAAATTTTTTGTTATTATTCTATCGAAGTTCAGATAGATTCACACTTCTATTCAAACATCTACATATGTATAATGTTGGTATTATCGCTTGGTTAATACTATGTATTTACGGTTGTTGTAATTAGCATGCTTGGTTAGAGTTAGGATTTAAATTCACATATTTTTATATAGATGGGAATATTTACAGTACGTTACATGATAAACTGTAAATAGAAGCTTTATTTACTTCATCTTTCTCGGGTTCAAAATCAATTTCATAAGTTTGTTGAACTAAATAGCTGTGATTCAGATCACGAGTTATGTGATATTTGTTGGTTGCTTCATACCTAAAAATAAATAAAGACAATAAAATCACACTTCATTCTTGGATGTCAGTAATATCGACATTACTGCCAAAAAATATTTAATGAAAAAATCAGTCGTAAGTTTCGGTAAAACTGTTATGTGAGCAGCAAAAAGTATTTTTAGGCTTATTTTTTATGTGAAATTAACAGAAAAATTCTTGAAAGATCTCCCCTAAAATACCCTCTTGTTCAAGATACTTCTGGTCTCTCACCTACTTTACTAAAGAAATCTTTTTCGAAATATGTACAAATGAAACCATTAAAGAACGATATAAACGATACTCAAAGAATGATGATCGATTGGATTCATTCTACTCAGGAATCATTGGTCAACCTGCTGAATACAAGGAGCTGATTGTTGTTTAAATAATACTAATATTATCTCATGATAACGCTACAGTAGAAAGCGACTCCGTTAATGAAAACATTCTTGTAAGAAACTTCACATATTTCCCAGAGAATGGTGCATGGCAGTGTGAAGTCTTTGGGTGGTCCAAATTATCAGGAATAGGATTACTCCAATAATTGAAAAACAATCAAGGGAAACCCAATTTGGATTCAGAAAAGGAAACGAAACGAGAAATGCAATATATTTAATCAGGACTATTGGAAAAAGAATGATAGAAAAAAGATATATCTTTATATTTGTTTTATAGACTACACCAAAACCTTTGATAGAGTGAATCATAGAAAATAATGGAAGAGATTGGAATACCTTTTCATGAAAGAAGAATGATAACAAACCTATACTGGAAACAACATGCTGCAGTTAGATGTGACGATGAATTGACAGAATACATACCCATAGAAAAGGATGTGCAACAAGAATGTATATTGTCCCCAGTTTTGTCCAACATATACAGTGAAATGCTCATTAGGGAAGAGTTAAGTAAAGAGGAAGGTGTGTTAATATTAACGGTGAATGTATACAAATAATAAGATATGCAGATGATACAGCAGTAATAACCATATCACAAGAAAAACTCCAAAGATTCACGAGAAGTGTAGAGAATATGGAATGAGTTTAAATGCAAAGAAAATAAAAGTAATAACTGTGGATAAAGGTAAGGAAAAAAACAACTTCAGATTTTGATAGATAATGTGCAGCTGGAACAGGTTTGAAAGGATAACTACTTTAACACTCTTGATGTAGATACAATTTGTTTGAGTTGAAAAAAGAATTGGCATTGCAAAATCCGCATTCTGGAACTGTAAAGAAATCCTAAGGATAGATTTTTCAACTCCATTGAAAAACAAACTTTTTGACTGCTATGTGAAATCAGTACTATCTATGGAAGTGAAATCTGGACCTATACCAAAACAAATTGTTCAAAAGATAAATGCCTTTCAAATGTGGTGCCATAGGAAAATGCTGAAAATTAAATATACAGAACACATCACTAATGAAAGACTGAAGGGAATGCTGAAATCCAATATCGTGTATTGGACGGTTGAATTGGCTACAAAAAACTTGGTTTTACTGGACACATTTTGAGAGGCAGCAATGGTAAGATGGCACAGCTTGTGTTAGGTCTAATTGATGGGGAACAGGTAGAAAGAACTTGAGGTGATGATCTAAAAGATCGGAGCAACGTTATAAGACATGGGAGACGTTGAAAGAAAGGTCGAAGATAGAACTGATTGGTGGAACGTTTCGAAGATGTTACTTAATTAATTAATTAAATTTTAATTACTCATAGCAGTTTCTAACAAATGTGGATTTACAAAACGTATCATCAAGGAGTGGAGAAGGTTGTCCAAATATTCGTAGAGAAAGGGAAACATTGGCTTTGTTGTTTGAAATTGTCTAAAAGGTTCTAAAAGCAAAGACACTGACTTGAAAAAGTGCAAATTTGGGATCAGTACATTCTCTGAAAGTGACTCCTTTATTTATGAAAGTGAACTCTTGGCTCTTTTTTAGACCCATTTTTTTCAGAATCGATAGCATTTGAAGAATATGTTCAGCGACATTTGAATTTTCTGTGCAACGAATAGAACAGAATTTGAGAGGGAAAAGTTCTGATCCTGTAATGGCCACATATTCTGCACGACGGGCCGGGCAATCTTTGAACATCCAATAGACGTTTTGTAAAAATCCATTGATGTTGCATCCAGTTTTTTGGTGACTTGTCTGAAATGTACCATGTATTGCATGAAGGCCACAAAACTGCCAGTGTCAAGCATACACGGATTATCTGGGTTCGTTTCCAAATCGGTTTTTAGTTCTCGATAAAATTTTTGGTTAACTGATGGCTGATCCATTGAGATTTGAAGTAGTTTTTCAGCATAAGGCAACCCTTCCAAAACCAGACTTAAATGCAGTTATGAGATCCAAAGCAGATGCACGACCACAAAAGACTGAATTGTAATATCAGATGAATACTTGCCCTCTCTCCTCATCCCAGAAACAAACTAATAGATCCATTTGGCCTCTTTGTTGTGTTATTCAATAACAATTTATATTTAAGCATGGTTTGAATGAATAAATCTGTGAAATAAGGAGCCAGTCCAAAATAGGTCACGTAAGTAGCTTTAGCTCTACCAAGAAAAAACTGTTTTGTCACTTCGCTGTCATAAAACATGACTTTGAAAATTTCGGAAGGTCTGTCCATACTACGATATGATTGGTAACTGGTGGTCATTTTCACAACCCAAATAATTTCTGCTTTGAGCACGTCATTACGAATGTAAAGTTTTGTCATTTGTGATTGTGAGGAACTGGTGCAATCACTGGTCCAACTACAATAGTGGACGAGGAACTGAAAACTTTTGCTACAACAAAAATATCAGAACCAATTCCCGATTTTCCTTCTGAATTCACCACTTTTTAACCCAAAACCAGGTTTTTCCGATGACTTCAACATTTTCCCGGTCGCGGACACCCTGTTTATGTGTCTCTTAGCAAAGCTTTTCTATGAATTATAAGCGCTTAACAAATTACAACTAACAATGTAGGCATTTAAGATATTTAAATTTGTATTTAAGACAAGCAAACGACATTCAATCAATTTCCAAAAATGAATATTCTACTCTTCATTTGAAAACAGTGATAAATAAAGCTAAACAGCCCAACTAGTAGGAAAAAGAAAATTAGAAAAAGTCAATATTAACAGCTAAATTTAGATATGAGCATGATAAGTATATGAGACATAAATAGAAGTATTCTGATACGTTTTACTCCAAAATGTTATGATGTCTATCTACTAATATCTAGGTACCAAACTACCTAAAAAGATGATATAATAATAGAGAGAAATTCCATTAGAATAGTAGAGCTTACCACTGATGTGGCAGATAAAATGAACGTAGATTGCTTCTTCGTTGGCAAACAATTTAGTACACTAATATTTCCAGTTAATAAAACTCAGTGATGGGATTGCACTGTTTTATTAAGACATTTTCAATACTTTTCTTTACACGACCTTAACATTGTCACCCAATTTATTCAAACGATGAAAGTAATAACTGATTTTCTAAAATAGGTCTTAACTATTCTATGAGTGAGCTTTAAAATTTTGCCTGTAAACAAAGTTCGTGTTTGTACTTAAGCCGCAGAAATGCAATTGCAGTTCATAATCATCCGTGGTCTTTATAATGTGTAGGATGTATGCATTAGAACCTTTTTTATAGAAATATCGATAACAAAATCATCTGTCTCATTCTTGTTGTATAATCATTCATTGTGATAAATTCAAAAATATCAGCTAAAACATACATTTTTTTAAATTGTTTTTGGCTCTCAAATTACACCAGTAAAAAATCAATATTTTTACAATGATGTAATAAACAACCTATCTACATACGAGTATAACATTCAATTTGATTTCAGAGCTGATGTTTTGTATAAAAAATACATATTAGTCATTTTTGCCCAACCTCATCTGTGACCTAAGGGGCTCAACCAAAAACAATTTTAAAAAAGACTCTTGTACACTGATGCTAAATTTCATACAAAAATCGGTTGAATCGTTTTCAAAAGATCGATCTGTGATAAACCTTCGGGAGAACGACTAGAGATTAATCGTAAGTTTTAAATATTTGACCATACTGCTGTATTATATTTATAATTAATATTATGTACATCTGAAATTCCACTCAAGTAAAATACCTAGTTCACTAGATCAACCAATCCCTTCAAATACCACATTAGGCTAACTGACTGAAACATTTTGTATCTGACGAATGGCTACATAAGCACAAATATCCTCTTTTATATGCTGTAGGTTTCTGGTGTCATGCATAATCATGATATCTCAATGTTTGAGATCATTTTTGAATGTCTGTCACCTATTGTATTTCCATTCTGCGATGAATGTATATATTAGTGCCTAGATATACCATTTATATCTATTTTATCTTACTGTCAAGAATAGTATATAAATTTATATATAATTTGTATAGTTCAGTTTTGTGATGTTTAACCAGCTACGAGTCAAACTTTCACTTCCAGAAATCGTCCTTAGGTAACTACATTTTATGCTAACCTATCCTTATGATGTGCGATAGGTAAGATAGGTATAAATATTATCAAACTAAACTTACTGTCTATTAAGTGTAATAAAATCTCTTGTATAACAATTGACACAGTCATGCACCATTGGATTAACTGAAGATAATCTATGAGTGTAAAAAATAACATTTTAAAGTAGAGATTTCTAAATCAAACTGAGTGTCTGATATTATTTACAGTAAATAATCAGTACTTATATCAATTACTTTTTAAAGAACAAAATTCTAGCTATACCCACTGAACAGATTTCTATGAAATTTGCACAACACTCATGGCAAAATTCAATCTATTAACCAATTTGAATATTCTACATTTTAAATTGTCGAGTTACAGATGAAAAAGAACTGGCCTACTTTCAAAAGTACTATAAATACTCTGGCTACCACATATTAACAAATTTAATCATTTTTGGGGGAAAATATAATGCATCAAGAACCCATAAGGAGGTTAGACAAAAAATACATAACAGAATCACACAATAATTTGATATACTGATGCCTACTTTCACAAAAATCCCATTGGTGTATTTTGAGCAGTCTGAGAATATGTACTAGGAGTGGGGAAGGGGAGGACCCAAATCTACAAAAAGTTAGATAGCTTAAAATTAGATTACCCTTCTTCTGGTACACTTGGATGTTCAGTCCTACATGGACGTTTTTCTGGAACTACCACCAAATCATATAGTGGAAAATCAACAAGACATCTTAGGTGTTCTTTTCTTTCTTGTTTGCCAACAAATGTCTCAAAATCCAAAGGTTCAATAACCTCACACAAAACATCATCCTATAAACAAATATATAAAATATATAAAAAAGAGAAAAATTAAACCTAAAATTATTGCTGTAATTAAATATACTTACAGTATTGTAACTGACTATTGAAATGCAACTAGAACTTCTTGGTATTTCTTCTTTTTTCACTGAAGCAGTTGTAATTCGTTTACGAGAGTCATATAATGATTGTTTTCTAAAACATACAATAATTTGATAGAACATTAACCATCTATAGAATATAATAATAATACCTAGGCAACTTCGATTTTTTAAATTTATATACTGAATACACAAATAGTTTGGAAAGATTTATTATTAAAATATTCTCTTATTTCAATAAAAACAAACAATCACCACACCCCCAAAATTAGCTTTTGAGAAAGAAAGATGGTACTACCCCCCCCCCCCCCCAATAAAAAGGCTTTTGCAGAGAACCCATTTAGTAAAGACAGAAACCACTCGCAAATTTTGAATGTATACATTCTCAAATTTTACATGCTGATTGTTCTTACATATTCTATTTAAAACTAAAAACCATTTTTAAATTGAATTGAAAAGAAAAAAGTTATGAGCAAAAAAGTAGCTATAGTCCTATCTTTACAGTGTATTTTTTTAGTTTGGTAAAGAATGTGACTCATTGTCAGTCAATTTCTTTCCCATCTGTATAATGATAAATTGTGCAAGTATGAAAATGCATATGATTTCTCTTATGTGTACATACTGTATTGGAGAACCCCCCCCCCCCCCTAATGAATAAAATCAGATATTTATTACTACTTGACCAACATTTTCAATATTGCACAAACACAATTCCGGTTTCTTCCACCAATCCTATATATTTTGATAGGAAAAATATTGAATTACATTTCCAAAATAAAATATCTAGTTCTATGTGATTTGTTATTAGCATGCCATTCAAAAAGCCATAGCTTTATCTAAAGTCCACTGATTTTGTCCCTTTTATTTCTGGATACATTATGTTGACTACTGTCTGTAGCCAATTACAGCAACAAGAGCCAATAAATAAGGGGACTGACACGATTTCATACTTCACATTGATGGATTGGTGTGAAATTTGGTACACAGGTACCTTGGAAAGATTCAATAATTCTCTTTTTGAAAAATAAAACAATAAGGGGTTCAAGCTAAGTGCTGATGATATCAACAGGTCCAAAAATTGAAGTGTGTCTAATTGGTTTCAAATTTGGTGTGTAGGTCCACTAGGCACTCAGTAACACAAATCAATAATTTTTTAAAGATAAATATTTCTGGCAGAAATCACCTAAATGGCTTATTTATCCAAAGAAAACATCCAATCTTGCTCAAATTTGAAATTTAGAATTAAGAATGTATTTGAACTAAAGTATCAGAAACTTGGATGCATCACTTTTATAGTTGTCTATGAGGCCAACCATACTAGGGCAGGTATAAAAAAGTGAATAATTCATATATAAATGGCTCTATTTGATTTAATATAGTTAATTATTAGTTTTTAGATCATTTCTTTAGTGGTTTTTGAATAATGATTTCTTGCCCTAAAATTGAATTTCAGAAAAATTGGCAGAGTCTGGTACTAATATCAGTAGGTTTCAATTTCTGATTTTGGCACATTTATAACATACCAGATAAACAATAGATGTGCCATATATGAAGGTATTCTATTAAACTATTCATATTTTATTAGGAAATTAAATTTTCCATTTATCCTATCTAAATATGTAGGATTTTCATAAATAGTATATTTTTGACATGTAAATCAACAAATAAAAATTTATTTTTGACTTTCAGGGTTGCACAAGGCCATTTTCAAAAAACCCAGAATATATAAAGCAGACCTCTAAGGATTTTAAACCAGGACAACTTAAAATTTTGGAAGCTACTTATTTTATCATGTGTCTACAGAAATATAGGTACACAGGCATGAAGAATATAGTCATAATGCAAAGGTAGTCATTTTAAACTGTTCAGTATAGCATGCTTGTATTTTTTTAAATGGAAGCATCCAAAGGTACATGCCCTTCAAATTTCAGATGTTAGT